>JBCJKH010016527.1:16428-32990 GCA_039877255.1 Loriculus beryllinus
AACGTGGTTCCCCTCCGGGTGCAATAACAAAACAAATTGATGATACAGCATATACAAACTTATTTTAGCCTTCAGAGACTTGCCTACTGCCTTTCACACTCAGATACATATAAACATGGTAATTCACTCTGATTTTATGAATTGTCTCCTGACTATCACTGTGGACTGATGGTTAGGCAGTGCTAAATGAAAGCATCTAAGGCAGGTTGAGAATGACTGCAGGTGTCTCTAAAGATAGATGAGTTGGCAGGTAATGTTATAAATTACCATCGGGTGCCATTCACAGATGATAGGAGCTTCATCCTGCATGACAGTCATTGATCGGATGCAGAACTAAGATGCAACCTCTGATGACACTCCTTGAGGATAAAAGGTTATGCTTCACATTTAGTTATGAATAATAAGGTCATGTTTTAATTAAAGTAGCATCTCAGTGGAATATTAGGGCAGTGAAAATGTACAAATTAGTATGACTTGTATAACAATTGTTGCTGGAAAACAGCCTAGTGCTGAAGATAATAATGCAGAATAGCAATGCAATTACATTAATGAGGCACATAGCCCACCTCATTAGAAGGAGCTGAACTATTCAGACCTGAAATTAAAAGAAACAATATTTTTGAGTTTACATTTGACACGAAAACTGGCAAAACAATGAAATTTACATTTAAGTTAGAAATACATATATTTAGGGCATAGTAATTTCAAAACATTTGAATTGAGAAATATTTTGTGCAAAATACAATTTTCGAGCTAAAAATAATCTTGGAGTTGACTGCTTATAGAGGTTCCCGACTCTTCTCTTCGGGGCAACTCAAAAGACTGTGTTTTTCTTTGTTTTGTATAGTCCCAAAAACATCCCTATTTTCTTAAAATAAAACTGGCCATATAACAAAAGTATGTATTCACAAACTGCTATTAAATGAAGGTTTGCAGGAAATACTATTCATAAATATCTGTGAAATTTCTATTATATAATTAAATAATTTATAAATATTTGTGCTGCTGATCCAGCAAAATACTTAAACTCATGCTCAAACAAGTCATCCAACCAACACCAATTTTAGAAAGGGAGATGGGATACAGCTACTATGCTGTCTACTCAATAGTCAATGAATAGTATATATTCCAGCTAGTACTCCAAAGGGTGCTTTCAGTTGCCCAAGTCTCAGGAACCTGTCATACAGAAAGTGCTATAAAAGGTCAGGCATAAAGATTTAACAAGAAAGTACCATTGTTACATTGTGCATACTGCCAGCATGGTAAATTTATTTATTTTGACATACTGCAAAGGATGAACCACCAAGCCTGTCTTTCTTCCCACCCACAGCTCTTCTAGCTTATAGTGTCCTCAATCCAAATTAAATGTTCATTTTGCAATTATTCTGCTGTCAAATGATAAGTGAAATATAGGATATGTGCACAGTAAGTACTTAAGAGCTTTAAAAACATACTTCCAAACATAATGTTTCTAGCTGCTTGTCAGAATTATAAAATTTTAAAATGTTTAGTGCTCAAACTAGCAGAACACATTCAGATCAGAAACCAGGGATAGAGGCCTGCAGGAGGCCAGCTATGCAAATGCCTTGAAAACAAATGTTGCTCTGAAAAGGCTGAAAACACAAGATCAGACTGGAAGGTCAAGAGATTATGGAAATGAGCTGTCCTCCTCCTGTGGCACACAACAGATTTTCATTTCCTTTGCTCTTCTCAACATAACTGGCCAGCCGTAAAGCAAAACATACTTACTACAGATACAGAATTGTTTGCTGCAGGACACTTGGTAAGTCTGGGCACTTACAAAAATGCAAAACTTCAAGGCAACAGGACCAGACCAGTTAATTTGCACTTCAAAACTGCCTTTAAATCAACCAAATCTGGGATACGAGCTGTTATGAATTTGTTTATAGCTGTCTTACAGACATAATCCACAGCTTTGCAGGGGAGATAGATACACAATTTTCTCATTCTGATCTCAATCTGACAACAAATAAGTGACATTACATATGAAAAATGTAAGTCTACTGAATTTTGCATATGCTCTATATTGCTGCTGATAACAGACTACAGCTAAAACTGTTAAATTAATACATAGCAAGGACTGAGGAACTTCTTTGGAATGCCACATAAAATTCTCAAGATTCATTACCTAACTTTGAGATCATTATTAGTTTCCTATAATTTCTAATCCAAGTTGTTTTACGACAACAGATGCATGAAAAATTAAGAACCTTATTTAGCATAATGTGCTACTGATTTTTCTTGCTTCCAGTTTTAGTGAAGAAATGCACATTCTTTGCTTGAAGAAAAATAAAAATCAAATTTAGTGTCTTTTAAGACATATTCTGGGCATTGATACTCATATTCCTTGCTATAGACTTCTGCACAACGAGAAACTTATGGTAACACCATTTTTACACCAAGGGTTAACAGATTTTGTTTGTCGGGTTTGCTTTTTTTTTTTTTTCAGAATCCTACTTGGTAGCAGTACCTTCCACACTGGGTAATCGTGAATGCACTTGGGGATTTGGTAGAAGCACAAAACGATTACTTAAAGCTGAGATAGATACATATATAGATGTATGGTAATATAATGTACACATGTAATATGTACTAATTCCATTCCATTCTCTTGGATGGAAAAATAGAATTCAATTAAAGAGACTAGCTAGGAATAGAATATTGCTTTCTGGCAATACTCCCATTTACATGAGCTAATTATTTCTGTCCTTTTTTATTTATGAGAAAGATTTGCCAGGTTTACACTAGCCCATCCTTTCTTGTGCAAAAGTATGGAACAAAGTAAGAATCTTGGTCAGTATTCTTCAACTGAAATCAGTGAAAATTAAATCAATAGATTTAGTGGAATGAGATCAGGATCAATACCTGGATGATATGTGCACTTTTAAAATATGCTTAGATATTGCAGTTCCTAACCCAACACAAATGTATTGTATTCATTGGGGCACAAGAGCATTCTACCAGTAAAAGCTGAAAAACTCAAGAATAGGCTACCACAAACACTAAGTTAAAAAAACTGCATACAGCAGTTCACCCACAAACCAACAGCTTCTGAAATGGTAAAGGTGTATCTGACTTGGATTTTTATTTCCATCTACTTTATGGCAGAAGCTCAAAAAAGCCATTTTTAAGCAATCCAACAACTGAGGAAATGCAACAAATTTTATATGTTGTTGAGTACACTTACATAGTATGCGTAACTGATGCCTAACCAGAAAATAAAATGACGTGGCAAAGTAAAACAAAAGAAAGAAATAGAATAGAAAAATCCTAATAGCATACACTTTTTAATCGGAAGACAAAGGAGACTGGAATGCTGAATTTCCAGCTGCAACAGCATAGTCCCAAAAATTGACAATATTAATAACAATTTCCTGATAGCAAAAAGCATTTTGAAGGTACAGAATATTGTTTGAAGCTCCTCTTAGCCTCAGTTGAAGAAAATGTCTAGAAACATACTAAAGATCAAAAGTCTAAACAATTGTCTTATTAATTAATTCTAAAATTATATTTTACCAATGTCCCTGCAGTATGTTTTTCAAGGATATGTTACCAATATTTTGATATGTTCACTTCAGTGCAAACTGTATTCACCCCTTAGTGACTGTTTAATTATTACCACATCAAGAAGTCTCTGCCTTCTTTCATCCCTTTGGCAAAAATATTCCATTTTGGTTTCTTTATTTAGGTACTTACCCTTCAAAGAGGTAATGCAGACCATGATCTCAATACATTTATTAATAGGAAACCTGACTTCTTTGAAGTACAAAATTGACCAACAGGATTTAGTAAGAAATACCAGAAGGAATTATAAATTGTATCAATGATAATATTTAAAAGCCTCCTTAGATTTACTTACGTATTCACCTCTCTGTTAGAGTTAAAATTAATGCTATGTTGAAACTTCTTGTATAATCTGAAAAGAATTTTGTATACTGAGGACTGCTTTCTCCCATGTTTGTTAAAAAGTATTAAAATTAACACCAGCAATTTGTTTCTGCTCTGTTTGCCTTTTGGGTTATGTGCACTTTCCCTTGTTGTGAAGCACCCAAGATACATTGTATTGACAGTCATCTACATTTGGTATCTTAATTAAGAAGCCACCTTACCATTGGGTGAGCCAGCAAACTCCACACATAGAAGTTTTATCTAAATGAGTAGTTCAAAGATTCATGTTAAAACAAACAAAAAAAAAAAAGGGAAAAAAATCAAATATTGTTTTAAAATCACAAGGAAAATTATCGGAGTGTGTTTGTTTTGTTTATTTGCTCTCACTCAGACCTGATTGCTGATTTCAATCAAAGTTTAATTTTATAGACAATGCTAAGTGATTAGGACCATATCCAGCAAAGCACTTAATATTTAGCTTCGGAATATGTGAGGACATCCACTGATCTTAGCTAAGATACAGAAATAAATCTATTAGAATCAATCTGAGGAAAAAACAAAACAAAATAAAACACATATTACTACCCTTCAATGTAGTGAAAGTGATGATGCTTCCACTACCAAGTACGTATGCCTAATCATTACTGTTATGTTCATTTCTATTCCATAGTATAGGAAGAAAACTATTATGACCAGTTATGAAAATGTATGAGGCTCACTATTTTAAAATACTAGTTTGCCTTTTTTTTTTTTTCTTTCTTTTTTTTTTTTTTTTTCCTCTATTTAATTCCTTCTACTAATTTCTGAAACTCAGATGATAAAGTCATTCATCTTATTAGAAATCTTACAGGAAAAGTGGGCAAACTATCCCCTAGAAAATATTAAAGAAAACTGCACGTGAGCTTATCCCCCAGTACACACATGCATGCACACACAAATCTCTATATGCAAATAACTGTACTCCGACAAGATACTATTTATGAAACTAAATGGAACTAAGCTGAAAGTAAGTGAGATACTAATTTAAAGCTATTTAAAGGTGCATTTCTAAATAAATTTTAAAAATATGATTTATTGAGTTTTTGTTGGTTTAGATAGAAATATTATTTTATAACAACTCATAAGATATAATAAGTTCATTGTTATTTTATTAAACACAAAGAACAGTTATTTGTGCACTTTTGTGATTGTTAAAAAAGCACTGCAAAATTGCAGCTGAATAACTAAGATATTATGTAATTATTTTGCCATAACAACTTGTCATTGTTAGATTTATGCCATGATATTGCACCATCAGGACCCTCAGGGGTCAGTACTAGGACCAGTACTGTTCAGTATCTTCATCAATGACATAGACAGTGGGATTGAGTGCACTCTCAGCAAGTTTGCAGATTACACCAAGCTGAATGGTGCAGTTGGCACATCAGAAGGCTGGGATGCCAACCAGAAGGGCCTGGACAAGTTCACGAAGTGGGCCCACGAAAACCCCACGAGGGTCAAGAAGGCCAAGTGCAAAGTCCTGCACCTGGGTCAGGGCAACCCCTGGTACCAATATAGGTTGGGAGATAACAGATTGAGAGGAACCCTGAGAAAAACCTAAGGGCACCGCTGGATGGAACGCTCAACATAAGCCTGCAATGGGCAGTTCCAGCCAAGAAAGCCATTTCTTGGGCTGCAGCAAAAGAAGCATAGGCAGCAGGTTGAAAGGTGACTTAGCCCCTGTAATCCACCCTCACGAAACTCCATCTAAAACAGCACATATACCAGCTATTAGGAAGAAAATTAACTTCATCACAGCCAAACCATGACAGGATGAAAGGAAGAAATTTTTTACTATGACAGTGGTGAAACACTGGAACAGGTTGCTTAAAGTGATTGTAGGTGCCTCGTCCCTGGAAACATTCCAGGTTGGGTTGGACAAGGCTCTAGGCAATCTTATTTAGTTGAAGATGCCCCAGCTTATTGCAGGAGGATTGAACAAGATGACCTTTAAAGGTCCCTTCCAACCCAAACCATTCAGTGATTCTATGATTCTATGACTGTATGACACTATGACTATGTTCTTGCTCTGCTTCAGTTCAAATTCATTTGTTTCCATTTATCTGTTTTGCCCAGTCAGAGGTCCCTTTTCTTTTCACCACTCTTTTCTAGATCTAGAATGCAGACATGGTTAATGAAGGTTCAGACTTTGAAGACAACAGTGAAGATCAGTGCTTGGCTATCAGGTTCCACTATACTAATTGCAACAATATGGTGGTCAGCCACGTTCTGACCCTAACCCTAGACAATGTAAGAATATACCCCAGAGAAAACTAATTTGAGGTTGAGATAAATGTAGTACTGACCACAAGTGTGAAAGTCCTAAGAGTGGATCGCGTGGCCTTCAGTGCTTGTATCTGGGCTGCAGTTTGAAATAGTACTGCTCTGAATCTTTTATAGAGAAAAAAGCCATAAACTGCATACCCAGGAAAACGTGAGGGATGCATTTCTCCATTATCCTTAGGCACTGACTTTTTTTTATGATTTTACATATGCTGCTTGTTATGATGATATTGATTAGTAAGTCAACAGAAGCTTTCACAAGGGACTGCAGATCTCTTTACTACTACTCTGTAATATTAAAATGTCATTACTGAGTCACCAACTTTTTGCCCTGCTGTAATGTTATTCTCTGATGATTGCCTGCCTGAGCTGAAATTTGAAACTTGTCACCAACAGACTTGTAGAAGTGATACAAATTCACTTATAGGGAAAGGGAAATTAAATATTCATCACTGGGCTGCATTTCAGGTTCAAACTGACTGAAGTTCCTCAAGGCAAAATGTACTTAAGTCATAGAAGATTTTTTTCAGTTTTAAAAATTCAAGATGTCTACTTATCAGGGCTGGCCAGTCAAATAATAATTTTTCTAGAACTTTTATTTGTACACAGGTATTCTTTTCCTTGCTTTGTAGCATGTTTTTAATTATTTTGTCTAGGTAAATTCCTTCTCCAACATGGATTACTTTTAGCACACTGAATATCTGGACTGATCCCCTCAACAGGAAACTTTTCAGATAAAATGAAAATAAATTGTGGAAAAGCTTAAGTTTAGACTAACTGAACTTTCTTACAATGGTCAGCATTTCTGCAAACCTTTGAAATTAAGTCAAATTTCTTTTGCAAATAAGTGACTACAGTAATGACTGAAGTCCAGTTAAATCTTCAGATGCATGTATTGTGTTGAGACTTAGCTTCCAATTTACAGATTCTCCTCAGGGTTTACTGACTCTGGAACCAAAAATATCTAAGTAAATAAAGATAAAATCTTACATTCCCCCTTAGACAAGATTTCGCCTGAACACAAAAAGTGGAAACATTTACTGATCCAGAATGTAGGAAAAAAAAAGGATTCTTCCTCACAAGGGACATCCCTTTTTTTGAGCAGTTGTAGTCAAATTAATGGAAAATGGTGCACAGACTTGAAATTTCATTCATTTACAGAGCTCAATGGGGAAATACTATTCTATTTATAGTTTCTTGGCTTGTGCTCAGTATTTTTTCACTAACATGGACAATCTAGTATAAGATCTGCTAATTTTTAAGACCATATTACTAAATTATACTCAGATTCCAAAAGTTATATATCTTGTGTCCCAAAGCGATATATATTCACACAGAAAAGAAGTGAGCCAGATACTGCAGATACCAACATGGGCAAAGATGTCAAGAGAGGTCAAGAGACTCGGTAAGATAGTAAATTCCAGACAACTCAAGACTAACCCTATCCAGGCAGCAGTACAGAGGGGAGGCAGAAGGATTACTTGTTTCATGGCTGTCCCCCCATGGCCACTCTCAAATGACACTGAGAAGTAAGCATAAATGGCAATATTTATTATCTTCCCTCCTTTCACTACTAACATCATGTAGTCAGAATTTTAATAAATACGAGTTTTAAAGAACTGTGAAAGCAGAAAAATAAAGAAGCATGGGACACAGGCAGACAGAAGTGCAAATGTTTATACATTAATATTTTTCTGAGATCTACAGCCATCTCAGATATCCAACTTCCTATATGTAGAAGGGCTTTCCCTTTTAAAATCATCAGCATAGCATTTCTTTCCCTCTGTGAAACATAACTTTGTATTGTATATTTAAGCTACTTCTGGACATGCTTTATGGGGCTCCTCCTTGCTTTACCACAGATAAGATGTAAAGGTTGATGCAATTGTCCTGGGTTCAGAAGTAATTTTTCTCCTTCTTAGTAGCTGGTTCAGTGCTGTGTTTTTGACTTTTAGACTGGGAACAGCGCTGATAACACCAATGTTTTTAGTTGCTGCTCAGTAACATTTTCTCTGACCAAGGACTTTGTGAGTCTCATGCTCTGCCAGGGAGGAGGGGAATCTGGGAGGAAGCAGGGACAGACAGCTGACCCAAACTAGCCAAAGAGGTATTCCATACCACAGCACGTCATGCCTACTATATAATCTGGGAGCAGTTACCCAGAAGTGCTAGATCACTGCTTGGTAGAGCTGGGTATATGTCGGCAGGTGGTAAGCGGTTGTGTTCTCTTCCCTTGTTGTTTCCCTTATCATTATCATTGCTGGCAGCAGTAGTGGTTTTGTGTTATACCTTAGTTACTGGGCTGTTCTTATCTCAACCCATAAGAATTACATTCTTCCAATTCTCCTCCCCATCCTTCTGTGAGCTGGGGGAGGAAGTGGGGGGGGGTGGGGTGGGTGAGTGAACAGCTGCGTGGGTCTGAGTTACTGGCTAGGCTTAAACCACAACAGCAGTATGTAAAATAATTGCCAGTAGAAAGACAATAAAAGTGGAAACATATTTTTTTTTAATGAATGAAATAAATGACACATATTCAAAGCTCAGGCTGGTACAGGATTTATATGAGAACCACTGGCTATAACACGTAGTTTCCTTTATCTCTAGAATAAAATCCCAACTTCCAATTAAAAAAATATAAAAATGTGTTCTAGCCAATATCTTGATTCAAGCTATTCTATGCAAATTCTAACCCTTGGTTTGGAACTTTAGACTTAAGCAATGAGAGATTTCTCCTAATACTAAAATTTGGGTCAACTTGTCATGTATAGGTCTGCCCTTCTTTTTTTACTGAATGACTCAGTATGATTATATAGCATTCAGTTTGCAGGTAGAATTCCATCCCAGTAATACAGCATAATCAGAAAGATAATTCTAGATTAAATTTCCATTTTTTCAGGAATTTCTAGCTTCTGTTAAATTAATAACCTGCTTTGTCTTTGATCCATATTGTGCATACAAGTTATGCTTTTCTAAGATTTTAAAATGCCAGACAGGCTTATGTTTAAATCTGTAACACTCATGCTTATTTCCTGCTATGACGTAATAGTATTTCTCTCCCTAGGCTCCTCATCTATGTGAAAGAAGCTCTTAGTCTCATGCTTTTCTTCGCAGTGCAAAGGACTGTGTAAGAATATTACTTCTAGATTACAGTCGGCTTCTGCTTAAGCAGGTGTCAGAACCAGATCATGAAAGGACTAACTCAAATTGCTAATTGAAGAAAACACATTTTATTTCTGCTTTTTTTTGATAAACAGCACAACTAGAAATATTTAATTATTCTTTTATTTTGTTTACCAGTAGTATATATAAAAAAAATAATCTTCCAGGGATAAAATTTTATCTTTCATTAAAGACTTTTTTTATTCCTCTTTTAATTTATATTAATAACAAGAACAAATATATCTCTTGGGGTTCCTCATGGATCAAAATTCCTACTTAAAGAAATGGAAACTATTTGAAGAGGATGCAAGTATCAGGAATTTGATTGAATTTTTATCCCCTGTCATCATGAATTGTCCCCAAGTAAAGGCTAAGACTTTGTCCCTAAATCATTAGTACATTCTCTTAGGCTGTGTGTGTACCTGTAGTCTCAATAGATTTTTAGTCCCCGAGGTGAAACAATAAAAGCAATAGCATCTAGCTATTAAATGCCTATTTCACATGCCAGGCAAATTAATTCCCTCAGTCTGGGACTTAGTATATAAGTATCTTGAGATACCTAAAGTATCTCAAGTTAAATACTTGGATGAAAGATCACTTGTTTATCAAGTCATTACTTACGACTTTCCTCCAACATATTCAGCACAGAGCTGTACTTTGACAATTGCAGTTTCCTAAAACATGAAGTAATACAGGTTTTCTGAATTTCATAAATAGTTTTTAAGAATGGACACACTTTCCTTGGCTTATGGAACCATCTTTTATTTCCAATCTTTTAGAAGAAACAAAACATACTATGTTCCAATCCAATGGTGAAGAAAGCTGGTTACCCAGGTATTATAAAGATACACAATTTGTCTGTTTTGCATAATGACCATATCTTTCTCAACTCTGAACTAAACTAAATTTTGAAGGTCTCCGAAAGTTCCTTAAAAACCCCATAAACTAGATTATGTAAAAAAAAAACCAAAAAAAATCATCTTTGAAAAAATAATTATCATATCTTTTTGGATGGGTTTATTTTATCTCTTTGTATATTTCAAGTTTAGAATTAATTGAGAAATACTTTTTTTTTTCCATGATGGAAAATTAATACATGTGCTGCTATTTTACAGATCTATAAATCAAAAATTAAACTCATGAATGGATTCTCTGCTTTCTCAGGTTAATTACCAAGCTTCAGTTAGCTTAAAGTAATAATTTAGGACATAGAGGTAATCCACACACTAAACTTTAGAAATCCAAAAACTTACACTTTTAAGTGTGTAGTAGTCATGTCAGTCTCCTTTATGGTTAACGTTGAAAATCAGAGAAGAGTACAGAGATGTCTTAAATAGTCATCTAGATCAGAAGCATCACACCCATCACACTCATGATGCCTATGTCCCTGCATCTAGTGGAAATACAGTCTTGTTCTATGGATAAGAGCTAAATGTAAGAATTCCAAATTAATGTAGATGAAACTATCCCAGGATGTATAAAACATTTCTCCTAATACAACTTTTTTTTTTTTTCTCAAATTATAAGTGTGACAAAAGAAGTAGAGATTTTTCAATTGAGTTAGATATGTAATGCAATTTTCTAAAATAGTAGATAGAAAAACTAATGAAAAAGTAGTGCAATCTCTTCCATTTATAAAAATGTCACTGTTTTAACTTTAGAAAAGAACACTACTGAAATCAGTTAAACTACTGAAATTAGTGTTATTGAAATATTATTAAAAAAAGAGCAAACAAAGTATGTATGAAGTGGTATGGACTCATCTACATAGAGGAGAGTTACACGAGAACTTACAGAAGCCATGCAATAATTCTTTGACTTAGAATCATATTGACTGCTCTAAACAAGGTCTGTTTGGCTTTATGCATTGTTTTTTATAATTCTGTTGCCATTAAAATAAATAACATACGAATTCACAAAAGAACTTGAAAAAAAAAGTGACTGTCATACCTCTGAAATCACGGTTTTCTACTTGTACTTGACAGAACTGTTATTGAAATTGTTAAAAGGGACTCTCTTTTTCTTGGAATGTGGTGCCTAATGAAAACACAAGCAAGAGTCTGTTTCATGCAAAAAAAAAGCAGTAGATGGGGATTAATGAATCAGACAAATTCCCTAAACCTGCTAATTAAACATCGTTTTCTTAAGTAAATTGTTCTGTGGAAGAAAGAAGTTATCTTATAAATGGATCTGTCCAAATTCCTGTGTACAGACCTTCATGAGATTAAAAATCCATGGGTTGTGACTTTGGTATTAGAAGGAATATTTTTTGAGAGATATTGTTTAAGAATTAGCAAAATTGCATACTCAATTACTTTAAAAGGAATGGAGTAGGTGTTCAAGTCCAGAGACAGTTTTATATTAGCAGCTGACCATCAGGCAAGCTACCTTATTATGGTCCCCAAACTGTAGATTACAATGAAGTATAAACTTGTACTACCCAATATTGAATATAGTTCAATATAGCTCATTCAAATAAAAATAAATAAATAAATAAATAAATAATAAATAAATAAAAGCCACCAGAAAAAATCCAAAACCTTATTGAAATAAGTTTTCTGGACTGTATACTTAATCTACTAAAAGAAAATTTATGCATATAAACAGAACAGAACAAAAAAATAAAACTGAATATGTCTGTTCATTTTTAAGTACTTGTCGCAAACCACTGAATCAATAAAACCCAAATAGGTACTAGAAAAATGCTGCATTTTATCATTCTAATGATCTAAAATATTTCTGATGTTTAATTGAGTTGCCAAGAACATATCTTCAGTTTCTTGAAGTTCATCAATTCCCCACTCACACAACTACTGTATAATGACTATTTTATACTATGCTTAGCACTGTAATTATGGGCACTGTTTGGAATCTGTGCTAAAAAGAGACAGTCGCACAAAGCAATTTATGCAATAGTCTAATTATTATCAGTGATATTTCAGAGTAGCAATTTCCTCATACCAGTTTAACAAAACCTGAACCTCTCAAAAGTGTAAAATTTTCACATACTAAAAATACACTAGGATTCTTTTATTCATATTGAAATTTACTGTAACAGGGGTGACACTGCATGAACATGTGCAGTGTAGAGTGAAACTAAGGTCTACAGGATTTTCCAAAAAAATCAGTAGCTCAGATTGTGGTTTATTCAACTTACAGCATGAAGCTATCATTTGCACAGTAGATGGTAGCAACAAAATTATTGCCGGTTTGATGTCTAAAAGCCCCTATGCACATAGTATTCAGACATATGAACAAAGGGTATAAGAAGAGAATTAGAACCCTCTCATCAGAAGAATCTCTTTTCCTTTCCTAATCTTTCCACATCTGCCTCATCCCCTTCTTTTCTTTTTCAGGTGGGGATACACACCTTAACTTCTACTGGTGCAAGGAGTCTTACTTAGGGCTAAGGCATATGATCAAGCAAGCAAGGTTTTACAAATACTGGTGAGTCAAAGCACATGTGTGGTTAAGTAACCATCTGCATATCCTTAGCCCACAGCAAATGCAGGTATTCGTACATTTAAAGTTCTTTGTCAGCTACTGCAGTGCAACTGATGCATGATAACGTGTTCTGGCTGCAGTAGTAGTTTCATTCTGCATCTAGCTTAATTGTTCTCCTTGCTCATTTCCAATAGGTTGCGCAGTAAAGTGTTGGGGTTTTTTTTACTGCAAGTAGATGAGGTTGAAAACACCAATGTTGTTTGCCTCAGCTACTATGATGATTAGTAACAGGTGACATGCATATCAGAACTTGTGAACCTAGGTATCACAAGTAAACAAAATATTAATAATATATTGTGTACCCTGATAGGTGAGTTACAGTATCACCATTCCTTTAGAGTGTTATGTTCCTCCATAATTTAACTTGCACAAGAACTGTCAGCAAACAGGACTATAATATCAACCATGGTAAATATTTTTGGAGTACATGTTCCTATCTTGTTTTCCATAATTATATTTTATTCTCAATCAATAATTAAATTTAATAAAAATGCATTAATCATTTTGCTCCCTTAGCTGTCCTAAGAAAGTAACCTTCTCTCTCTCTAGTTTGGATTTGGCACTCCCCACCTCCCACCCCTTGACCAAGAACTGTTCCTCTGACAATTTAGACTTTCAAAAATGAGAGGAAAATTACAGCTTCGTTTACCTGGACATTGATAATGGGATGGGTGAGCTATCTATGAAATTTAAACTATATCATAATGTAGGACATATTTTGTTTTCAACTCAGTTTAGATATCTTCAGTATTTTAAACTGCATTCATATAGTTCTGTAAACCCAGTAGAAGATATGGTTTATGCACCACACATATGCCAATACGGGTAAATATGGCTATTATTTTTCCTTGCAGTTTCTGCAGCTGGATTTTTTTTTCTTGGATTTTAAGGGGATTTTTTTTTTTTTTTTTTTTTTGTTATCTTTTTGCTTGTAGTGACAGACATACAGATGGGAATCAAATTATCCAGAATACCTTTCATTCAGTGATTGTATATGAAAAAGTAACTTTTTTTTTTTTTCCAATATTGTTATCACTAAAGATTGGTTTAAAATTTAACTTTGCCATACATTGTATAGTATTTTTAAAAGTATGAGTATTTTTTTTCTCTGTAGCCATTTTATGTTCAGTGATACCTGTTCCAGCACCTGGATGTCTTTTACATAACTTTGTTCTACACTAAAATTCAAATGCCCTTGCTCTTTTCTTTAGACAAAAAAACGAAGCCTATAAACCCCAGGCATATCAATCAAAAACAACAGAGTCAGCACTAAGTCTAATAATGAAACCCATGATTTCATAAATCATTCTTCACAGGTTGGGGTCATCTTTAAAAAATTTCTTATCAGGTGCAGCTCAAGATTTCCAGACTCTCATTTTTCTTTCTTTAATGAAAACAATAGGAAAGATGTCAGCATACAAATGATGTGACCCTCTTTAGCCTAAAAATATCCTGAAAATGGAAAGATTATGCTTTGTCCTTGAAATTGTGGAAGCCAGGATTTTTACCTTTCTGGCCACAAAGCTCAAAGAAAAGGTTTCTCTCACAGCTCCATAATTCAATAAAAATATCTAATTACATGTGGACTTAATTTAATAAACTGAGGATTTAATTAAAAGAACCTGGTGCTATAGAAGACTTTCTCTGCTGCCTATATCCAGTATACAATAAACTGCAATTGCCTAAGTGGCTTTTGTTACTGCATGTCCTTAAGCAAATCAGAAGATCTCTATTAATGGAATGACGTATTTTTATTTCCATTCACAAGTTTTAACACATTACATTTTAGAAATTTGGAAACACACTAGCAAAACCTAAATTCATTGTTCAGTCATTCTAGCCTAAAGTGTATATATATAAGAAATGAATATGGCATTCAATCTTTGCTAATAAAGAGGATTTTTCCAGACTTCACATTCTGAACCTGATGCCCCACTTCATTTCTGTCTGTGCTTTTGCACTCATACAGCCTGAAATAACAACTAGGAAATTCCATTTTGTAAGTTTTTGCAAGGATTTAATCTACTCCCTCATGAAACAATTAATTTTCTCCTGGTAGAAAAAAACAAACAAGCAAAAAAAAAAAAAACAACAAACCCAACAGAGATACAAAGTCCTAAGGGAAGGAAAAAAAATGAAAAACCAGCTTCTATCTGTAGAACTGAAAGAGAAGTATCCCTCAAATAAGATGTTTTTCAGGCAGCACTGCAAGACAGCAGTAATATCTCTCATCTAATTGCACTTGTACTATTCTGTAAACAAAACCTGGGTCATGCCTTGCTATTGATTTACTAAAATTAGAAAAGTTTCTATGTTAATATGGGATGGCTCATGAGCATTTGTTCAGTTTCACTCTTAGAGGTGGATACAAACTCTTTGGATGTATTTTCACTGCTGGCAGAGATGCATATCTAAAAATAAACTCAGACACTATACAGAGGGCAAAACTACAAGAACAGATCCAATTTACCCAGATCAAAGTATGCTCTTTGAAATAATGTGTATGTGAACTGGGATCATGCTGGCTGAACTATATATTACCCTTTACAAAAAGACAGATATAGTCATTGATTGCAATGAGAAATACCAAATTGTGGATGCTATCTTTGAAAGAAGAAAGATCCTTTCTGTGATATTCTTCTTCTTAGCAGTGACTGAAGAAATATAATTAGCACAAAACTTAGTAAGATGAAGAGAGGGAAAAATCTAAGAATGATTCACAGACAAGAAGGGACAATATCTCCTGAAAGGTTCTGACAGCGATATTACAAATCTGAGTTAGGTCAGATCTCAACCTGACTTGGTGGTGTCAACTCTGTACCACCTTGCTCCTACACCTACAGGTACAGGTCACCCAGCACAGCTTTGCTTCCAGTATACATGAAATCCACAATTTTAACTCGTCAAATACTATTTGGTGGAAATCCCTCTTATAAAGTCTGTGTAGAATTTTTCTGAGTATGTTGCTTCAGGCAGATGTTGCTGTTAACTGTATTGAAGAGTTTAAGGTACAGCAAAGTGAACAGTTCCTCCTGCAAAGGTCTTTTCAGTCTCTCGTACTCTGCCAATGAGGAGGTGCACGAGAAGCTGGGAGGAAGCAGAGACAGGACATCTGACTCAAACTAGCTAAAGTGGTATTCCGTACCACCAGGGGCAGTTACCTGGAAGGCCCAGATGACTGCTCAGGTTTGTCTGGGTATCAATTGGCAGGTGGTGAGCAATTGTACTGTGCATCACTTGTGTTTATTATTTTTCCCTTTCTTCTTTTAGTTTTATATTCTCTCCTCTTATTATTTCCTTTATCATTATCATAATTATTATTGGTAATAGTAGTTTTACATTATACTTCAGTTATTGGACTGTTCTTATCTTTGAGGCTTACATTCTTTCAGTTCTCTTCCCCATCTAGCTCAGAGGAAAGGAGGAAAAAGGGGAAGAATGAGTGAGCAGCTATTTGGTGCTGAGTTACCGGCTGGGCTTAATATACAACAGGTTTTTTCTATGCAGGATAGGATACAATTGACTTTCTGGACTGCAAGCACACATTGTTGACTCATACATAATTGTGCTGTCCACCAATACTAAGTCCTTCTCTGCAGGGCTGATGATGGAATGGGACTGCAAAAGACTCAATCCGTTCATTCCCCAGTCTGTACTGTCACTGGAGA
>JBCJKH010016529.1:0-11102 GCA_039877255.1 Loriculus beryllinus
AGGCTGCTATGAGGTCTCCACGCAGCCTTTTCTTCTCCAGGCTGAACAGCCCCAACTTTCTCAGCCTGTCTTCGTATCTGTCATCTGCTGTCATAATCCATTACACTATGTTATCTTCTCCTGCTGTGCTCTCTGTATGTTCGAGATGACTTTGTTGCAGGGCTGAGCAGTGATAGAGAGGAAAGCATTGCAATGGGGTTGAAAGGAATTAATGAATTCACCTGTGGAATTGGTGTGGAATTTGTTCTATTGAAATATGTATGCAGCAGAATCAAAATCAGACACCAAATTTGACACCTTTAAATAACTAGTTTTAGCCAAAAATAAACTCCTGAAGTGACACATATGCAAGACATTTAATTTCGGCTTATTTTAGAAGTTAAGGTAATTCACAGAATGTAAGAGTTGAGTCTAGGCAGGTGCTAAGGAAACCATAAGCTAGATTTGTGGAGTCTGACAAGGAAACTCGTCTCCCAAGAGGCTGGAACTCTGGTCTGGTTTAGGGGTGAAATTCCTTCTTTATGAAACGATATTTGATTGTGTGCTCCCCTTTCCCAGGAGAACATATCTCACCCTAGGAGATACTCCGGTCCAGACCTCTTCCAGCATCTTTGGTTGAGGTCCAGCTTGTAATAGAGATGGTTTTAATATAGGCAAAGCCAGAGAGTAACCCTGGTGTCTGTTGGCAAGATCACTCCAAGGATATGTATAGGTAGCACTATAAACTTGGTTTTGTGTGTCCTTGATGAGTGCCAGGATTCCTGGTCCCAAACTTTGAAGCTGGGAGGTTTCTTGGCAGTGAATGCCATTGGAAGGAAATGCCAAATGCCCTGTTATAGGATCACTCCTCTTTGACTTTCCAGCACCCTCCTGCTGCCTGTGCAGTGTGTAGCCATTCAGAAGCCCCTTGGCAGAGCCCGTCTCTCATGTGAATTAAAGCTCAGCTTGGCTTAGTTTGGGACTTCCTCCAAGCACCAGCTTCCTAAAAACTTAAGCACTGCTTAGGTGCTTAATCCTCCTCCTTGATATTAATAAACTGGGATTTTGCTGCTATTCGAGCTATTTTGCATAAAAACCTGTGATTAGAGAATGATGCTTTGACACAGTGATAAAAGCCAGGAAATTCACCATCAGCAGTGATGTTTCTCTCTTTCTTGCCTTTGCTGCATGGCAGCTTTAGTGAAGGCAGTAATTGGGTAGAAATGACAATAGCAGTTAACTTATAACCTTCTGCTTCAGTACACATGTTAGCATTCATTCAAGGAAAAATGTCCATTAAGAAAGTAAATATTGGTATGTAAGTGATCTATGATAAAAATTCATACAGCGTGGGAAATCTGCTGTGAATCTCAACATCAGTAGAAGTATGATGAGGATTTTCAATTTCCTTTGCACGTTTTGCCATTTAAAAATGCCATCTTTTCTCTCCTAGTTTTGTGCTTTCTGTGTTAAAGTACTTGGTCAGAAAATCAAATTTGAGATAATGTTCATTGCACAATTACAATCAATTGGCAAAAAAGCCATTTTGGCATTGATTTTTTCCCCCAAAAAGCCAGTAGTTTTTTTCTCCTTGTTTCATTGCTGTTTGTGATTAGCCAGGTGGGAAAAGAAATGGAAAATGCTGATTTATGTTTCATGAGTGACAGTTTCCTATTTCTGGTTGCTCTGTATCTGGAGATTAAAGCCTGATTTATTAATTAATAAGTAGGATTTCTCTGCATCTTTGATCATTGACGCTATCACACAGAATACTGAATATTTAGAAGTAGTTTTTAGTTAATCCCTTGCACATGTGCAGTATCACAAGTGAAACTATCATCTTACAGAGCCACTGTGCTCAGTGATTAAATATATAAGATGCTCACCTTCCAATTTGGAGTGAATGTGCTGTTGGTGTAAGTGATGGGTTTAACATGGACTTGAATAGATCAAACATCAGGATAGACTATGAAATGTCTCCTAAAACAGCTGCTGAAGAAACTAAAACAGTTTTATTTTTAAATGATCCATGTTAATAGCTCTTCTTGGAAAGGAATAACCTGGATTTCCGATGCCTTGAGCCTTTTGGAGAGTTAATGGATTTCAGCACCTCTAACATGACAAGTTATTTGATGAAAACCACTAATTTTGACATAGAATTCAGTTTATTGGTGTTTTCTGAGAACCTATTTAATATGAAAGCTACTTAAGTAGGCATTGGTTTCACATGCCTGTCAGCATCAGCGCTTCCCACCAGTTCATGTCTAGCAGGTGATTTTGAAGAGGAATCTGTGTTTGTGTAACTGAGATCAGTTGTTACCTCCATAAAGTTTCCCTTTTCTGTACTTGTGTGCATGCTGCAGAAAGCTTTTGATTCAGAGGAACCTGTTCCACCCTTTGATAGGGCACAAGCTCTGCTAAAATGTAAGGGTGCATTGGTAGGGGTTTGGGGCCAGGCTGCTCCTAAGGCCCAGGCTCTCAGCACTCCCTGCTGCAGCTGCTGCAGGCAGAGCCTTGTGCAGGTGAAGGCTTCTTGCCAATGAGCAAACCTCCTATAACTCAACTCACCTGCTTGTGGTTTATCTGCAGCTGCTTCCATTAAACCTGTGATTTACACTGCAGGTTGATAAATGCGTGTGCTGCCTGTTTTGGTGGAAATGTGTTGGTGTGTTTTGAAGGTGTGTGTATGCCTCTGCAAAGTGGTGTTTGTGTTTGCTAATACAGTGGTAGTGTTATTGGTGAGGTTAGTTTGTCAGGCAGTATTTCTGCTGGACAGAAATGTATTTGTGTGAAACCTGGTCCCTGGTTAGGAGTGGCTCCTGCTGCTGGATGAGGACCTGACCTGAGTGCTAATGCACAGAACATTGGATATCAGGTGAGAAAAGACTCAAAGGGGTGAATGCAATGTCTGGTACCCTTGAGTGGCTTGGAGGAATGCTCACATGCAGTAGAGCTATGACAGATATGTTTGCCTTGTTTCTTCTCATATAAAGCTGCTTATTTAGTGATCTGTTTATTACTTTGCATGTCTGTAAGCTAATGATTTTTATGCCTGAGTTTCAAACTTGATGTTTTTTAAGTCTATTGAGTGTTTCTGAAACCTGGTTTGTGTGTTCTTTTTTCTTTACCAAGTTATTTAGTTATAAATAGACTTGACAATTGGTTTATGTAGCCTAGCAAAGATTTGGGATTGTGTAGCTGCACATGTGGATCAGGCTTGCAGAGAGCAGGAGGGCTCTGAGGCTGAATTAAAGACATTGCTTGGTTTTGTTAGACTTCAGTCTGGCACAAAATCCTGGTGAATTGTGGATGGCACTTCAGAATAAAGACTGAATGTCCAAGGTTGTGGAATTGTTTTAGATTTGTAAGTTTTAAGTACTGAGTTCTTGACTCAAACTGTTCTCAGCCTTGGTTCCCAAGGGAACCAGGAGGGCTTTGAGCAATCAGTTTGTAAAGGTACTGATGCTGTGGAGTCTGTGTTTCTGTTGTTTTGGTTCAGCGGAGGCAGATATGTCAAAGACTCAGGCATAATTTATGAGCCGGTGACCTGGGAGCTTATAGGGAAATGTGGCATGGCTGCATGGGGAGCTTACAGAACCTTTGGAAGCAACAAATTTTAGGAGAGGGTGGGATTTCCTGCTGTATTTCCCTGTCCTATAGGGCTGGGGATGTATAGAAATGCATTTGGAAGGGGGTGATCAAGTTCAAGAAGCTGGGTCTGGTTCAGAGCTATGTGTTATTGTGAATAAAACTAAACTTTGTCAGTATGAGACTACTGTTTAGTAAAGTGAATTCTGTGGGGCCAGCGGAGCTTGGAGCAGTGCCATATGGGTTGAGGGCAATGGAAGAGCTTGGGGCATGAAGCACTGTTGGTAAGGCACATTTAGGCTTGTCTTTTTCTTTTCTGGCTGTGACTTCCATGTATCCATGTTTTCCCATGTAACCTTTTACTTCAGTCAGTTTTCCAAGAAGCTTTCTCTTCTCCTTTCCCTGTGAAATCCAGCAGCTAAAGAAATTTAGGTGTTACTTGCACCCTAACAAAAGCAAACAATTCCATAAAGTAAATGCTGATGGACATCTAGTCCAGATGTGCTCTTTCCACCTTTCTTTTACCCAAAGCACCCTGTTAGCTGCGGAGGGAAGAGGAAATGAGGCTGAAGCCAAGAACAGATGTGCAGATGAGGGGTAGAACTGGCAGAAGCACCATGGAGCAAGTGACCTCTGCCAGCAGGTCCCATTCCCCTGCAGGGAGCAGGAATGGACTGTCCAGCTGAGCACACAGTGCTCCTGAGCCAGCACTGAGTGTCCTGCCCAGTCTGGGGCCACAAGCAAAGGGCAGGAGTGACAGCTTCAGCTCCGAGGTCTGATGGCAGCTGTTGGCATAGCAGGGTGCTGCACCGGCAGGATGCCTCCATCCTGGGTAGCCTTCCCAAAATTCCCTTTTTCTTCCCCTGCTAGCAGGGACTGCTGCTCTGTCTACAGCTCTGTGACTGTTTCATCCCATATCTGCTTTTATTTCTCCGTGCTCCTTGCGAGGGTACAACAACTTCACCATTATGATTTCATCACACCTGTGAAAATAACCACATCTCCCATTTTGTGTGAATTGTGAACTGATGCCCAAAGGAGATATTTCAATACCTGCAGTCTTTCCTCTTCTTGGACCAGTATTTTTCCCTTTGGCCACTGTTAAAGTGATATGTGGCAGTTCCACTTGGTTTAGGATGCAAAGTAAAGTAACCTGTACCTTGCAGTGAAGTGTTATGGGAACATGAATGGCCAGGAAGTAATCATACCAGGATATATACGCCTGGAATGCCACCAGGATACCAGCTGACTGTGGAAAAAATCAGCCTCTGAGAGAAGTTTAGAGATAGCCAAGGTTTTTGCTAGGCTGGAAGAGGAATTGTTACTTTTCTGCTCATTTAATGGGATGAGTTGACTTTCCAAGGGATCAGCCAAGCACCGCAGCTGGTGCAGTGCAGGCGGCAGTACTGTGAGGGTGGTGGGTGGGAAAGCAAGAAAGATGATTGTCCTTTCTGGTGATGTTTGTAAGTGTATCTGTGAGCCCCACTAAATCCTGACAGCAGCTGAATGGCTTGAAAGCAGGATTTAATCAAATCCACAATGTCCTTTGCATCTGCGAGGAAAAACCTTTTTGGTTTTCTATAGCATTGGCATAGAGGGAAGTAGGTGTATTACCTACCTGTAGGTCCACATCAGCAGCTCCTTTGTCAAAGAGCAAGGGAGAAAGTGAGTAATGAAAGTTCATGGACTGTATTTTCTTCTCTACGTGCTTTAGCATCGGCGGGAAATGCACTCAGAGCAAAGGGAATTTTCTCCCTTGTGTGTTTAGCAGTGACCTGGGAGCTTGATCATTAAACTCATGCACTTTATGTGCTCTTCTATGCAATGTTTCTACACTGTGATTTAAAAAGGTGTCAATTATATTGCTGACCTTAAGTCTGTGAAGCAATATCATAACCTAGATCAGGCTGCATCAAAATGACCTGGGGTCAATCTTTCACTCTCTAAGAGCAGAGCTACAAAATATTTCTCCTGTTGTTAGAAATATAGTCAACAGGATGCAGTAGTTAGAAAGCAGGTACACTTGCCTTCTTCTGGAGGCATAGGGCTTGGTCACTGCAGGAGCAGAATATAATCTCTTCTGGAGTTATCTTTTCCATACCAAGTGGGGCTGTTTTCCTTTGGCATTTTATAAATGCAATTAGGAGAAGGGAGGTGAGGGGAAGGAACATAGAAATTATATAGTGGTGCACACATAGCTCTTTTACTTATATCTGGGAGAGTTTAGACCTTAAGTGTCTATCAGTCCTCTCTGGACCTTGCTGGCCAGTCACGGTAAATAAAACTAAAGCAAAGGTTTGTTACTGGGAATGAATGCAGAAAAGAAGTCCTTCTCCTCTAACTTTCACCCTAAGCCCCGTTAATTTATGGTTTAGGAAGGAGCTCTGGGGGACAGCCTTCACACCGGCTTTCCTAGGTTGCCTGGGGTTTTTTAGTGTTAGTATTTTGGTTAGCAAAGAGGGTCTCCTTCATTTGCAGGGTTGAGAGAAAACTGCTGGGAGCCTGTGCATGGGCACAGGGCTGTAGCTTGCAGGTGACCTGTTGCAATGAATAAGATGGGGGTAATGGAAAATCAAACCCATGTTGTTCTCAGCTTGAAGGACAAAAGACTTTCCAGGCAGGAGAAGAGCTTGCAAGTGGGGGGAGCCAGTTATCTGCTCTCTGGAGAGGGATGTCAGTGTTAGAGGACATCAGGGTTGTTTCTATTTGGTTGCATTAGTTGTGGTAGTGCCCTATCCCAGTGCTTGTGGGGAAGATAGAGGCCTCTGGTGTGGTGGCATGCAGTGACAAGGTGGTGGGAGGGAACCAGTCTGTGTGTCATGTTAGAAGACACCTTGTCCTGTTCAAACTCTACCAAGTGACCTTTGAGGAAGGTGAAATGTGGTGCAGGTCTGTGAGGATTTCCGAGCTTTGTCCCATTCCCTAAGGCACTGCTTCCTGGGGCTGCAATGCAAGCAGGGAGTATCACTGCACACAGAATAGACAGTTGGCAGTTCTTTTCCCAGAGCATAAAGCCAAACCTCCTTATTTAAAAAGGGAGCCACCACATTTTGCATCTTGGGCAGTATGCCGTGTTCCCAGCTGGCATGAATACTTTGCTATTATAATACAGTGCACTCAAAATGCATTAGTAATGATAACAATAAATACTGAGATGGATGTAGTTGAGGTTTGCTTTCTCTAAAAAGTGAGAATTGCTTTTTCTGCAAGCCCTGTCTCTTTCTCCCTGTGAACACTGAGGAGGGACCTTCTGTTGTAGCTGTCAGTAGGCCAGGGCTGCTATAGCACAGGGGCTGGTTGGTGGGAGAGCTATCACAGCCTGGCATTTGGGTGCTGTGGATGCAGGCAGCTGTGCCAACATGTCTGTGCCAGATGACATGGGGCTCATGGGCACTAGCGACGATAAAACTCATCTGTGATATGCAGCAGGCTCCTCTCTGTTATGCACTTGTCTTGGTCAGCTATTAGAGACTCCTTTAATAATGGGAAGGATCTGGAGAGCCTTTTCAAACACCTAGAACATGAATCCTTGAACACCCCTGCTCTGGGACAGGACACTGACTCGTGCTGACCCAGTTCAATGGAAGGATTTTGACCAAGTAACTTTATAGGAGCCACTGTCAATCTTCTCCCCTTCCCTGAAGTACAGAAGGCGGAGTTTGTTGTTCTGTACCACCACCATGGCTCTGCCATCAGGAAAGAGAAGGCAGAAAACAAGTGTGTGTGCACACAAGTTCTCAACATTTGTTAAACCGTTGCTGAATCGTGACTGCAGTATGACTGAAATGTAAAAATACGTGTGCAATTTGGTTCTAGTTTAATTACATTGTTAAAATGGTGCATGTCTAAATGTCTGGATGTGTTTATCCTCCTTCCATCTTTCTCTTGCTTTCCGTTGTTTTCAAATGATTAAACCTCAGCATTTGTATCCAGACAAAGCCTGAGTAAATATTACACTTTGTGCTGTATGTGTCTATCAATTACTGGCCAAGACAAGCTCCAGCTATTGCTACTGATACTCTCATAAATCTCTCCATTAATTTCCTGGATGCCTTGATTTATTTTGGTTCCTATAAGATGCGGGTCAGGAAAACAAAACTTGTAAATGGAAAAAGGTCTGGCCTAAGCTTACAGTGAACTGCATGTTCTAATCTAGTCAAAGCTTTTGATAAATCTCCAGGATGCTCAGGTATGATAGATGTCTCCACCCTAAACTCTTAAATCATCTTTTCAGAATCTTTGTTCTAAAATAAGCCTTGTACCTTGCAGTGTGGATTCAGAGCAGGAATGGTTCCTCAGTACTAACAGACACTCCTTCAGTGTTGCCTTGGTCAGAGTGGAGACTACCACTTTGTATCACTAGAAAAATCAGGACCAAGTAAGAGGTGCATGCTCACAAGTCTCTGAGGTTGCAGATTAGTTAAAACATGCTGTGCTAGTAGTAGAAGTAACATAATGCTGTGGAACAGATGTGTTTTCAATAAAAGAGATGGCTTGGAACATCATTTGAAACCTTATTGTGTGGTTCCATGCCTGGTCTAAAAGCCTAATTATTCTGTAAGGTCCTGAACATTCAGGCTTCTATCAGGACAAAAGATCATTCTGCATATCCAAAAGTTGCTTGTTTAGAGTACTTTTCAGCTACCTCACCTCTACTGAGGGAAATGTTAATTAGCAAGTTCCTGGGAATGTCTTGTATAAAACTGCTTAATTGTGTTGCATGCTACGGAGTCTGTGCTGTCAACCTAGAAATAGATTTGGTTGCAGTTTTTCTCCTAGTGAAAGCAAATGTGAATGGTGCTTACAGCAGGTGATGGGGTGGTGGAGGAGGTCTGTGCTGCGAGAGGACTGGAGAGGGAACACTCATTGTCACCCTTGGAGGATGAACTGCAGAAATCCCCTAGAAGAGCTGGAGGTGGCCTATCCCTGCTTTCTCTGTTTGCCACTGTTTGCGTGTCACCCATGTGTAGGAAAACGGGTATCCTCCATGGATAAGGATCACTGGAAAGAGCAATGGTTATGGAGAGCTGTGTGAAAGGACCTGCTGTGATGCGTTTGGAGCTTGTCCTGTGGAACAGGTACTGAAAGGGTGGATCTGGGCTAGAAGGGACCATGTGGGTTGGTTGTAATAGCAGTGCACAAAGTTCATGCTGGGCTGCAGCATAGGCAGGGTCAGTGCTTACTCCAAGGCAGAGCCCTAGTGCATGGCAGCCTGTGCAGGGCAAGTCCAGTCTGTGCTCTCAGAGCATTCCAGTCTGCATTGTTGTAGCCACATCTTACAGGGAGCGTGGAATGAGGTTTCATTGTCTGGAATTTGCTTTCAAGCAGGTCTTCATTCCACAAAATAGAAGAATTCTTTCCCTCTTTAGCGTACAGAGACTTCATGCTGTAAAGCTGAAAGCAGGGGAATGTAAAGGATGATTGCGGAAAGGATATGATAACATTGATCCCTGTGCACTGTATTTTAGCTGTTAAAATCTCCTCTCTGAAGTGGGAAGAGAGAAGTAGGAGGAGAATTTGTGGAGAGACAGAGGAGAGGTGAGGACTAAAAATCATCTGAATTGAAGTTGTATTTCTTAACTTCTTTCAGAGAAAGACTGACATTTTCTTGGTTAGGAAGATTCCTTGTGTTTTGTGGGAGAGGAGGGAATATAGCTTTTTAAAAGGTAAAGGAACTTCATAAACACATAAATGTGTGTCTGTTAGCACAATGTGTAGAAAAGGTGGAATGTAGATGAATAGCAGAAATCGGGTGTAATGGTGAATAACAGTGTGAAGAGCTATAGTGTGGATGGAAGCAGGTCATCTGTACAATCTTAGTGTCCACGTGGTGTGCTGAAGAGGACTTTTCCTCTTTAAAATTGAGAGGTTTAGCTAAATAAGAGCACTTAAAATTCAGGTGGGCCCCAAATGCACTGAAGTTCATTCGTTTCGGTATAACATTCATTTTTGCTGGCCCAGGGCATGAAATAAAATGTTCATTTGCCTTTGTAGAGAACTTTAATGCCTCAATGATAATGGTGTTATTGCTGGAGCTCAGAGAGGCACTGCAGAAACAACCCGTGTCCTAGCTTATTTACCAGCCCTGCAGTGGATGGGGCAGGAGCTGGGGACCACCAGGACAGCATTGCTTCTGGAGAAAATACTTCCTGAACAAAACTGGATTTCTCCTCTTCAGTGCTTGTGTAAAGGCCTCACTTTTGTTGTAGTTGTTATTGTGGTTGTGTCTGTTGTTCCCAGACCCGAGGAAATGCTGTTCTCATCACAATGTGGGGTTTAAGATCCTTGTAGCTTCTGACTGCTTAAAAAACCCCAAACCCTGAAGGCTGATTACTGTGGCATTTGCCAATAGAAGTGCTCAGTGTTTACCACACACACAAACACCCCTTTTTTTCCTCAAAACGTGTGTATCATGTTCTTCTGGAGTCCCATTTTACAAGTTCCGAGAGAGAAAGCAGTAATTTTATTCATTCAGCAAGTTGCTTAATTTATGAGAGCCCTGGCAAGTTTAAACATAATACATGGACAGATGAGAGTATTTGCCACTACTTTTCTTCCAAGTGCTTTACAATCATTAACCAATTCTGTGAATATCCAGATGGATCACTAAGTTGTTTGTATTAAATTATACTTACAAGATCATGCAAATTGAATGGAACTCTAATTTCACTCATAAGGAAATTAATGATTTCTTAATTCTTTAATTAAAATGAAGAATCTGGGCAATGAAGAGAAGAGCTGATGGGTAAAACTCGCTCTTTCCAAAAAGCTGGGTTGTAGCAGGGGTAGGAAGCAGAGCTGCAAAGGCACTTGGTATATCAGCAGCAAACTGAGCAGCGGCCAGAATAAGCTGGTCTGTTTTATCTGTAAAGAGTGTAGCAGGGAGATAAAGAGCAAAGCAGTATGAACCAAGTTATAAACCTAGTTGCACGTTTATCTCTTATGACAGTAAATAGTGCTTTGTTTAAGGAAAATGTGTGGTAAAATAGATTTATTATCTCAGTCCCAGAGAATTCACTGCTTTTGTGAGGATAGGTGTTGTGTAAGACTGAGGAAGCTGAGTAGAATAAGAGTGAGTTCTTGCTCTTTCTGTCTGCTTAAAATTGCTCATTTGATTGCTCAATTGATTAAAATTGAGCTTAAAATTGCTCAATTGATTCTTTAGAATCTCCACGCCTTATCTGCTATTACATCTCCTGACAAGCAGAGTTTAGCATGTTTTGTGGTCTCTGCCTTTCAGTGAATCGTTGAATGTTTTGAAAGCACTGCTGAAATGGTAATACAGCTCATAGATGCATTTCCAGAAAGAAAAGTGAGTTTTAATTAATTAATGATGGCTGAACTGAGCTGATTAACTTCGATTAAAATAGTGAAGATGGAATTACTTGGATTTTTATTGAGTTTTCCGGGTTAAGTGGCTGCTACTCAGATCAGAAAATCCCTCAGTCATTCTGCTTTCCTCCCTGCACAATGCACTGAAACAGTTGAAAACAACAGGCTTTGGGGCCCAAAAAGCTGAAAACCCCCTTGGATCC
>JBCJKH010016530.1:0-16892 GCA_039877255.1 Loriculus beryllinus
TTTTTTTGAAAGGGAAAAAAAAAGGATTGTTTCCTTTACTATCAGAGAAAAAAAAAAAAAAAAAAACAACCCTCTTCTACTTTAAAAATGGTTGGCTGGTTTGTTTTTATATGTAAGAAATCAAATCTAATACCTCCCCTGGAGACATTTTGTGTGTTAATGCCTATTTTTACAACATACAGACAAGAACACTTTAATATAAAAACTAGTTGATTATTATTGTATAAATTCCTCTATTTTTTGTAGCACAAACCCCTGTGGGTAATGCAAATACTATTTTTTTCTTTTTTTTTTTTTTTAAGACAGTTTTTGGGGTATTTTTTGTTTATTTGTTTGTTTGAAGTCACAGATGGAAGGGAGACAGAGCAAGAAAAAATATAACAAGACTGGTTTTCCCTTCTGGTATAAAAATGTCCTGGAGAAAAGGGTTTCTGGGGGGGAGATCCTGATGCTGATTCCTTCTCAGATGCCCTTTCTTTGTCTGCTTTTTCTGGCCAAGCAAACCCTTTAGAAGTCCTCTTAAATGTTCACATCTCGCACATCAGTAGGTGTGCAGGAAAGGTCTGCTTCATCCTCTACAGTCTTTGTTTCTGAAGATACGTTGTGCTGCTGTGCCTGGCGTAGACTGGATTCAAGGAGGGACTCAATCTGTTCTTGGCAGGCTCGTAAACAATCCTACAGAAGATTAAATGGAAGCAGAAAAAGATCCAGAATCCTTTAGAAAAACAGTAAGATCACAGACCAAATACTGTTTCTTGAAAAAGCAAGAGAAATATAACCAACTTATCTGGGAGGGCAGCAGACTGAAAGGCGTCTGGGAAGAACAAGATTAGCAAAAAGACCGGACAAGCTACCTTATTTTCTGCAGGATGCTAGCCTGGATCTTTACTTCGTCAACTAACTCTTGCCCTCTCTTATTTAATGGCCTAGGTGAGTATCTCCATACACGATCCTCTGCCCTTCTGTTGTTAAATCGCAACCACTGGTCTACAGCTGAATGTTTTGCACGCTCCACTACTAACACATGTAGTAACTAACCCAGGCAGGACTGTGCCAGTGCTGCTAATACAGCAGTCCTGTAAAGGCCCATTCACAGTATCTTTTACTTCACTGGTTTTTTGTACCTTTTGAAAAAAGGGGAACAGTCTGACTGGACAGCAGTGTGAATCAATCAAAATTAAATGGGTAGCACTGCAAAGACAGCAAACTGAGCTGGAGCCAGAGTTGGGCCACAGAAACATTTTTGCAGTACAGTCTACTAGAAGTGATGGTCTGAGTTCTGATAATACAAAGTTCTTACCTAGAAGTGCGAAGATACACGTCTGTTTAGATGTACATGCCCACCAAAGTTCCTTGCCAACTGCTGCTGTGTCCAGCAGTAGGCAGCTCAAGTTAGCAACCTGATTTCTAACTCAGGAAGCATCTGAACAGAAGAACGTCCTGTACTGTTTGACCCCAAACTGGGGAGATTTATCAGAAGCATCACTAAACACACCTTCCTAACCATGCCATTACAAAGTGCTGCCAAGCTTTCAGTTTGCTACTGCATTCACCTTGAAATCTCAGGCAGGGTGAGATCTCCTTCCCTTGCTTCACAAGCATTTTCTCTGAACAGAACATACCCACAGTCTTAAGGAGTGTTCAGGAGGGTCCAAGGCCCTCCCCACTCACACACACAACAGTGTGAATTAAAAGCCTAAAGCACCAACAAGCACTAGGGTGGGAAAAAGTAACTTCCCCCAGGCATTAAGTAATACTGTGAGTATTTATACCCAATTCTACTTATCAATCCACAGCAGTTACAACTGGGAGAAGGCCTGTTAGCTCAACCTATCGCAACCTTCTGCAAGTTCTGGTTGCACTCTTCAGAGCCGTGTATGTCCATTACAATGACATGGAAACGGTGCCTAAATAGGCAAAACAATGACAAGACGTTCTGTCAGAATGCCTTCAGCGTGCTGTTTACTCCTATCTTTCTAACAAACATCCTAAGCTTTTTCCCAACACATTTAGCTCTGTGTATTAAGGACTTTGAAGTTTCTTTTCAGGATTGCCTTTTCTGCTTTAACCTATGACTTGTGTTAGCCCTTGCAGTGAACCCAGTCTTCCATGATAAATTGCCATCAAAAGTGTTAGGATGTGCATGACTGAGAATGAATGTTGTTTTCCTGAGAGGGTGACCTGCCTGCTGTTTTCTTTATTTCCCAGTTTCAATTCTGTCTTCATTCAGAGGCTTCTTGTGTGATCTACCAGCTTTTCACTTATTCCACTACCACAAAAATCTCTCCTGCCACCAATAAGGGCACATGGCATTTGGGGTAAAATAAGATTAGAAACCCAAGCGAACAATTCTCTGCCAGTCCTTTCTGAGAGAGGGAGGTTAATCCTACCTCTAAGCAGATCAGACCATCAGTTACAGCTCACTGAAAACACATAACCTATGACCTTTTCTGGTTTAAACCCTAGTGTAATATTTCCTCTTGACAGAGACACACAGCGTTTTAAATGACAAAAAGAAACGCCTCATATCCTAAAGTCATCATGCCTTTGGCTCCTACATACCTCTGGCCTTCACAATAAGATCTCTATGAAGTCCTTTCACCCCTTCTCAAGGTATGACAGATCAATCCTGACTGTAAGGCTCCTCCTTGCATGTCCCGTACCACATACCTCAGTCACACTTGGAATTAGATGTACATGTTTAGGTATTCTGGGGTTTACAGATCAAGGCACTTTGGAGGGTAATTCTGTTTTAACAAGGTGGCGTGTTCAGCGTTCCACATCGAAATCCAGTTTATATTTTCAGAGCAACACATATCCTTGTAAGCTTTATTCTGGAGGGGAAGGGGGCAGGGATTGTTTGGTGGGGGTTTTGTGTTTGGTGGGGTTTGGTTTTTTAATCTTAACCATTTGTATATAGCATGTTTGAGCTCTGAAAACTAAAACCATTTAAAAGCATTTCTAGAAATTATTCTCTCTCTGGATTCCAGTCGTGGATAATTACTCAAGACTGTGTAACTTAAAGGTTACAGGGGTTTTTTTTTGCTATGAGGTTCTCAGAGTAAAACATTTTGGAATGTATTTTTTTAAAACATAATCTCTACAATTTATTATGAAGAGACTATGTTTTAAGCTACAGTTGAATGAACAGTAATTATTTTATGTTTCAGGCATTTCTGTTCATTTCTTATTCAGATGACTAGATGATCTTACAGTCCTTTCCAACCCTAACCATTCTGTGATTCTGTGATTCTATGATGAGTAGTTTGACTACAGGAATGTGTTAGAACGAGCACAAATAGCAGAAAAATATAAAATTGCCTGTGAACAACCTCACCAAAGCTTTTTAGCTTCTCAATACTTCTGAATACTGGAAAGCAAATCCGAACCTTGTGCATTCCTCCCAATAACTTCTCTCAACAACTTTTCTACTTCGCTACCCAAATTCTCAATGCCCACAGTTTGTTCAAGGTCATAAACCCTTCCTGGATTAATTAAGCTCCTCTGTGAAAAATAAAGAGACTCAACTGATGTGGTCAAATACCTTTAACACACAGAAGCCATGATCAGACTCCAGAGCCAGATATTAACGGAAACAAACAACAACAAAAAAGGAGCTGCTTGGGAATCCTGTGTTACTCCTTGACCCGCTCTGGAAACAAGCACATGGTTGAAGGTGCCTCTGAGCAGGGGCAGGCAGGAGACGAATTCCAGTGTACTAAGAGACAGCATGGAAACCCAATCTAATCTAGTTTGGCAAATTTCTGGCCTGGAAATGAACGTCAGGTAAAATTCAATCTCTTTGGATGACGGGGTCAAGAATAGAATGATGGAAGACAGCCCAAGACTTCTAATTGTGGTTATCTGACTTCTAATTACCCCTGATCAAAGGCAAAATGGGAAACTGGACTCCTACCAACATAAACATGAACCATAAAGGAATTCCAATCAGGTGATATTAATTTTCCTTTAGATTCTGCTGTCTTTGAAACTAAAGGTTAAAAAAGTGTAATTTCACAATCTGAAATCCAACAGACCAGCTGCTCTAGCTAACGTATAGAGAGAATGTTAGCCATCTTCTAACGCATGCTCTTAGTATTTCAAGACAATTCAATATAAAGCCTCTTCATTTGCACAAGGAGAACCATCACAATGGAGTAACAAACTTCATCCACATGCTAGTGAAGTAAGATAATGGGAATAGCACTTGATACCGTGGATTACACAGGCACATCTTAACGGAAAATTCTCTATTCAGGCGACTCACGCTCTGTATGAAACCAAGCAGATTTCTCTGTTCAAAGCCATGGTAGTTACAGGAGCTGCTCCCTTACTCAGTTACAAGCACAGTGATACATACACATCTTTCAATAATGCTTATTTTCTGTAGCAATCTATAAAAACACTTCTAACTCCAGCTGCTGTAACACATTTAGCAATGAAAGATGGAGTTACTTCCTTTTCATGCTGTTAACTTTAAGTTCAGGTTATACAGATTGTGGCCTTGCAATGAGTGGACAATGGAAAAAAAAAATAAATTCTCCTTTCTTGCTAAAAATACTGTGTTTTCTTTTAAAAGAGCCCTGTCATCAACTAAGTCAAGTCACATAAGGACACGCTGTTTTTCTCCAAGATGTGAGAGAATCTACTTCAATGCTCTGTATCAGGAATGATTAAATAAAGTTATTTGAATTGATACTGTCAGGACAGGTAGTGAGCCTAGCATTTTTCCTCAGTACCTGCTTCAGGTATCTGGTGCTGGACGGTAGCCAACCATACACTGAAATATCTACAGACTGACTAGAAGCATTATGCATTACACATATAATACCAAACAGAGCAGCATTTTGTTGCAGCATTTGCAATTCTTACAGTATTTAACATTTCAGCACTGCATCGATATTACTTTAGCTGCAGTAAGGTAAATGGCAAAAATAACACCCTCAATACTGAGGCACTGTTAAGGTGATCATAATAATATGCTGAGAAATCATGTTTGTCAGCAACTGTTTCACACTTTGTATCAAATATTCTTTTGTGAGTCATTATTACTCATCTTTCCAGAAATCACTCAATCCTGTCAACAGAGTCCAGTTATACAAACCTAATCTCGCAGTGTCTGGAGTAGTACAGTTCTCTATGCATTTAGATTATTAACTTGTAAAATAATTGGAGAGCATCTCAAAGGTTCTGCTGCTAACCACAGACTTGTCTTTATTTTGACTCATTGTCCAGTGCTTGGGAGACCTCACAAGAACCTTTTTAAAGCATCTATTGATTGGTCTTCCGCATTGTTACAAAACAAAGCTCAACTCTGCCCCAACTTCACACACCATTATGACATGGATCATTGACTTTAGGTCTTCCTTGTAGGCTCCCTTCCTGGCCCATTCACTCATGAAAGGTTTATTGCTCACTAGTTACTGATGTGCATCTCCTGGAAGCTGCAGGGCAAAATGAGAGTCCTGTGAGGACCATCTACCTTGTCAGAAAGTCGTGGGACAAGCATTTGTTTCAAAAAAGGAATTCAATGCCAGCTACTGTGCAGGTCTAGCACGTAATAAACCAAATTAGATCATTAGAACTCTTTCAAGAAGGACTTTTTCACACCACTTGGCACAATAAAAGGCCTCAAGAATTGTTAAAGATAAGGTCAGAGATACCTCGAGGTCTCACTATTTCTCGTGGTCTTGCTTTCAAAGTTTTGTTTTACACAGACTCCTGGTTTAATTACCTGCAACCAAACCCAGCCTCTGCGATGTCCTAAATGCGTACACAGTTCTTCCTTTGCTTAGTCCTTTACACCTCTCTTACAAAGATCTGGATGTGGCATTCCTATCAGTGAACCACAGCAGCATAATCACAGATTATTAATGGCTATAAATGACAGCTAAATAACTAGGATGGACACGAGAGATCACGTTCGACATTCTTGACTCTGATCAAGATTTATGTCAGATCAGCTACTATATTCATTCTTAACCTCTAAGGCAGGAGATCAACCAAGAGGAGGAATTACTTACCGGATCACATTTGATAACTTGTGATAGGAAGTGTGTGAGGCATTGATAGGAGAGGAAAGTGTTAGTGTTCCCCAGATGTAGGCCTTGCACAGCTGCTACCACACTGCCAGCTGCAATCATGGAAGGTGGGTTTGAAATAAATTTAATATCTGCATGAAGAAACGAGAGAAAAAAAAAAAAAGACTGAAATGATTGCTTTAGAAGCCTGCCCATACACATACACCCTGCTACCAGCAGGGCTTCAGCTGCCAAGTATTGCATCCGAGAAGGTAAGGAAAACTGGGAGCAGAAAGGTGCCTCCCGCTCTGAACTGTTACAGGTCCAAACCTGTAAACACTTATGCACAGGAGCAACTGTACTTCAGCGAATAGCCCTTCCTAGCCCTGAGCCTGGGAAGCCATTCATCACTCCCAGGGACTTTTTTTATCATAAGCAGGGCCCTTGTTCTTCAACTGTTAAAATAGTTTGCTCATGTGAATAATGCCACTACGGTCAGTGGCACTAGACATCCAAGAAAACCTGTTTGCATTTGTACGTGATGGGATCCTAGGTGAACTCTAGTAAGTGCTTAGGCCTTTTAAAGCAGAAACCTTTGCGCTGACAGTCAAAGGAATATAGCTTTAATGAACAACATCCACAAAAAAGGAAGAGGAAGACCGCTTAACCCTGTCAGGAGGCAGATAATCCATATTTAAATTAAGGTTTCATCTTCAGAATGCTTTGTCTCAAGCTAGTCTCTTGTCAGTGGCTGCCATCCATCCTGGCAACAGGGATTTAATGTAAATGTGGCATAACTAAGTGATGGGGGTCCCAAGAATTGGCGGACAATCAGTTACATTCTGATGTGACACCATGCTGACAAGAGGCTGGGCCCCCTTCCAGACTGCATTGCTGTAGGTCTCTCCACAAAGCCACTCCCATGATTCCTTAAGGGGCTATCTGTGCCATTTAGCATGTTTTTCATTTGGGTTTTTGTTTTGCTTTGTTAGTTTGCTGTTGGTTGGTGGGGTTTTTTAGTAAGAATAATTCACATTTTAATGCCCAGACTCTTTCTGATGAACATGACTGCGTTTGATCCAGGGCAGTGTACACCTTGGAGGAGAATCAGAAACAAAGGAAGCAAGTGGCACAAGTAAATGTCTAATTTTGAGAAGAAAAGGAAATGCCACATTGTACACCAGAACCTGAGACACATTCCTTCAGCTTTTATCAGGATACAGCTTCCTCTGGCTTGAAAAAATACAAACCATCTGTCAAACCCTTGAATGAAATCAAAGGAACAGACAGCTTAGAGGGCTCAGTGGAACAGTTTAAGTATTAAATCATGCATCTCCTTTATTATGATAAAATAACTTCTGTGTACATGTTTTGCCAGTGAAACTACAGACTTTGGGACTCTGTGAAAATCGCCTTTCTGAAACTATTCGGATACCTCTGACACTCCATTGTAGCCGTGACCAATACCTACCTTACCTTCAAAGGGGCATTTTACCCTGCACACTGCAAACCTTCAAAATTAAACTGGTGCAATGACCTGTCGCCAAACTTATGGGATGCCCTGCCAGCAGAAAGGCAAACTTGATCTGAAATAGCCTCACGTATGCTTGAAATGAATTTAATTTATCCCCTTTTCCTAATCTGTCCATTGCTGGGCGGATATTAAATAGACCCATCTTCCAGCAACCTTCCATCACTCTCAAAAATCTAAGCAGTACAGACTACTTACTGACACTACACACATTGCAAAGCCAGTCCCTTCACTGAAATACAATACACAGTTGCAGGTAGGCCTCAGACATAAGGGATTTCAGTAGGCGAGCATGAATTCCGCTAAGCTTGGGCTGCTGGCACCGTGTTCGCGACACTTACTTAGGGAGCTCCACAAACAGAACATGACCAAAATGTGTCGGTTTAATAAGTCTGTCCTGACATGATCCTGTTTGGGATTAATATTTGCATCCTTCTTTTAAATGGAGCAGTAAACAGGAACATGAATTCATAGTCACACCCTCATCCTTTCCAAGGTGGAAAAGTGATAATGAAGTTTAAATGACCAGTTTGTGTCTGTCCCTATAACCACTCCAGACAAGCAGCATGGACTGCCTTTTTGTTGCAACTCAACAAGGAATTATTTGTGGCAGAGGCCACTAATTTCAGCATATTAATCAGGGGGCCCCTCTCGCCTGTAATTGGATGCCCCCAAGTGAAGAGTGTGGCATCATTGTCAGCCTTCATCGCCTCATCTTGCGCTATTGAGCGCTCAGGAACAAGGGGGCTTCGGTGAGATGAATTAGACCTGACACAGCCACAATGGGGTAGGGGGCCCCATCAATTGAAGCACACATCCCCAGTAGCCTATCTGAGACTTCATCCAAAAAGAATAAACAACTTCAGCGTTGTTAAAAAGAGAGAGAGGGAGAGAGAGAGGAGGGGGAGGAGAGAGAAGAATGCCAGCCACCCTGAAGGGAGGACAAAGCAGGCATATAGGCGCTGCAGTGCTTTAAAAAAAATTCCTAACAAGGCGAGTCACCCCTTTTCCTTTTTAAATGGAGCAGCAATTCCATCCGTCTGGAGAGCTGGGGGCTATGAATGAAAATCTTTTCATTGAGGCAAATCAAAACTGCGAACATAAATCACTTGCTGCAAGATGCAACAGGTTCCAACTGGTCACATACCTTGAGACTTCCAATTTTATTAAGGCCGGAGAATAGGGGAATTGTAACACGTTCATTTCAAAGGGGGGATCTTTCTTTCTCCGTCCCAGAGGAGGAAAGCAACAACAATAATAATAGCAGTAATAGTAGTATAAAAGGAACCTAGTATGTTTTGATAACCAGAGGAACATAATGAAATGCTGAAGCTCCAATATTTGTTGCTATTCATTGTTATGCTTGTATAGAGCTGCAGTTCTCCCTCAACACTGGTCTTAACTTGGGCCAAAAGAGGCCTGCTTCCTTTTGAGCTCTCCCTGCCTTGCTCGGCCATGCCAAAGCCCCATTCATTAAGCTCAATTATGTGTTAACTTCAAACAACCCCTGGTAATTTTTTTTCTTCTTCTTCCCTTTGCTTTTTCGCCCAAACCTACCACAGCACAAAGACATCCTTTGGTGAAAATGGAATTTTTCTCCTTTTTTTTTTTTCTACCAGCCAGACAACTGAAGAGGGAGCTTAGAAGGAATTCCCCTTTAACTTCACCTTGCAGCATAACCTTCTCTTTCTGGAGCAAACACATGTACGCACATTTAGCAACACTTCCTTCACCTTGTGAAGCTGACTTTCATTTTCTAAGCAAGCGTTATTTTGCCAGCTTTTCTTAGGAGACCCTCTCATTTACAGCAGAGGACACAGGTTGAGCTTCATGCAAAGTATTATACTGTACTTGCCCCTGAGGCCACTTAAGTGATTGTCTGTGTTTCTAGTGGACTTTGGATCGGGCCCCACAGCATCCAGGCAGTTTGCAGTCCATCTAGGTTCATTTTGGCAAGGGGAAATACAACACAACCCAGTAACAGGCAAAGCAAAGTCCAGGTGCTACTTAAGCCACATGTGATCTTCACTAGCCAACAAAGAAGCCACGAGGAAAGCAAAAGGCGCAAGAAAATCCCGACATCCAAAAAGGACAATAAAAGCACAGAGCCTAGTGGCAGCCTTCCTGAGTGCTTTTTCCCCAGGCAATATCCCAGCTTCCGTAGGGAACTGAAGAGGGCCCCAGTTCTGGTGAGCTCAACACTGTGGGGTTGTTTAAGAAGCTAAGTAAAACTCCCAGAACATGGTTCTCATTTACTGATCCATTCTCCAGCTGTGGTGTGTAGCAGTGTTAAATAAAGGCTCTGGATGTGCTTCCTAAAAGAAACATAACAACACCGACAGTGGATCAAAGTACTGGACTCTTAGCAAGTCTCCAACCTTTGAACTACTCTTGTTTTCATCCCTGTCATTGCCAGAACAACCTAGGTTAAACATCCCCATAGCCAAAGGGGAGTCCGGGTAGCTGCTCTTTTTAGCTAAAAGCAGAGGAAGCTTTGGGTGGGATCTGGCACAGAGAGTTAGGTCTGATATTCCCAAAATGCCGTTGCTGTTAGTGTGAAGCTCTCTGAAGGCTGCGGTGCTCCCAACACCAAGTATTATTACAAACAGTCTTAACTTACAGACTGCCCGCTGGGCTAGTGTTAGGCTCAAGATGAAGAGCAATGCCAGTATTTATGTATTTCTCCTTTATAACTCAATCTTTCTATCTTTAGGTGTTGCAGTAGAGCCGATTCTGTGCAATGAAAACTTTTCTTCTGAGTGCCTGCAATCTTTCTTCCGTCTTTTTATATACCAAATCCAACTCTGGAAAATAAAACTACGCGACGTTAAGCCACGCCATCACACGGGTCCCACTGAGGTTTTCAAGTGCGGATACCTCCCTACTCAGCATCTCTGGAGACCTGCACATGGCTTCAGTGCAGCACGTGGTCAGCGGGGTGCAGATGGCAGTGGCTCGGTGCTGTGCCAGCAAAGCCTTAGTACTGCATGGCCTTCCTCCAACCCACCAGCCACCAAGGAGGAGAACGGGAGGGCCAAGAGGCAGCTTGAAGAGGGAAGTTTTAACTCCCCCCCCCCCCCCCACCGTAGAACTATTCACAAGCATAAAATCTCCCTCTGCTTTTAAAACTTCGTCTTAAGAACAAACCTACGTGGGGAAGGATTCCCCATGCAGCTCCCACATACAGAGGCGAAGGAATCCTGCCACAACTCCACAGCTAAACCACAAAGAAGGGGGGACGACTCCTCCCACTTCAATAGCAACATGAACTGTGCTCAGAAGCAAAGTATCTTCTCAAAAGCAAACTTACCTCTGCAAAGTAATCCACGTTCTACAAGCAAAGGGCAATAACCGGGACTTAAAACTACCTCCCCACAGCTCACTTTAGGTCACAGCTTCGGGAAGCTGTACAAACCAGGGGGTAGGGTGCATGTCGGGGAAAGCAACATGGTTTGCTTAACTTGCAGGGCTCATACCTGTAGCGCACAGAGCCACAAAAGTCTGAGCATGTTTACGGATGATCTGCTTGGTGTCCTCTGCGAGAGGCATTTTAGTAAGGAAATGTTCAATGAAATCGTGGGGGGTCATTGCAGCCAGATTCCATTTCAGCTTATTCACCAGAAGCAGCTCCATTTGCTGCAAAGAAAAGAAGGAGGGATGAGGGGGGGAAGAGGAAGGAGAAGAGGGGAAAACGTGGTTAGCTCTGCTCACATGCACCCGGCCGAGCACTACTTGCGGCTGGGCCCCGGCTCTCGGCCGAGCCCGCTTCCCCGTTGGCTGGGAGACATTGGAATGGTTGGGGAAACGACGGAACTGCGGCGGGACCGAGGGGCACCCATCGTGGGGAGCCCCTGACCGGGCAGGAGGCGCAGGCGCTGCGGGGGAAGGCACCGGGACGCTCCTGCCGCTGCGCCACTGCGGAGCCGCCAGGGGGCGACCGCGCTCCGCCCAGCCGCAGCCGCCCGGGAGCCGCGGCCGTCCGGGGGCCGGGGCTGGGGAGCGCCGGGTCCGTCCCGATCCCCATCCCGATCCCGGGCCTCATCCACATCCACATCCACATCCACATCCACATCCCGGGCCTGGCCCCGCGACCCTGACGGGGCTGCAGCTTCCGAGGGCGCGGGGAGCGGCTCTCGCCCGCCGGCGGCAGCCCCGTTGCAGGGAGCTCACCCTGTCGGGGGGCAGGGGGTTCCCAATCGGCGAGTTCGATTTGGGGGGGGTTTACGTGGTTTTATTATTTCCCCCTTTTTTAATTATTATTTTTTTTCCTTTCCTGAGATGATTAAAGGTGAAATTACCAGTAATTCGTCCGGCCTGATGGAGTTATCTGTATAAATGCACAGTTTTTCCGCGGTCAGAGGAATAGTTTCCTTCATTTTTGAAGCCACAAACATGCAGGTAGCTCCGAGCAATTGCAACCGACTTTTCTTGAGGGGTTCAAACGACAAAAATCTGTCCAAATAATTCATAGCCAAGGGGAAAACTTCCTCTTCGCACTTCTGCTCCTCACAAACCTGGAAGGAGAGAAAGAAATCGTTTAGGAATAATTTAATAGAAAGGAAGCAGGCTTCCCCTCACCCCCCAGGCTTTGCAGGGCAAGGTTGAAGGAGACTAGGGGGGAAATGCAGCTGGGGCGAAACGGGTAAAGAAGAGGGAAACAGAGGCACCAAAGAAAATGAAAGTCACGAGTGACAAACTGGGGAGAAACGCGGCGTTAGAAATCCGCAGGCGATTCGTGGTATTAAAAAAGGGAGGGGGGTGTCGAAGAGGGGAAGCTCTGTCCCCATCTTTCCAGACCCTAGAACCCAGTTTGAAAAAGGGAAGAAAAGGCGAAGGAAAACGCGACCCTCCGCTCCTGGGAATGGGGTGCAGAGCCGGGCCTTGCTCCCCAAGATTTACTTATTTCGCTTTTATTTTTGTCATCTGCTTTGCCGTTGTGCTGCCGATTTCCCCCCCTCTCCGGTCGAGACACAAAAGGTGGCGTCCAGCCTCATTTCCCCAGACGTCATCTTTTCAAAAAATATTTAAAAATATTTAAAAAATAATTCGAGCTCTCGAAAACAGACGAAAACGAAGCAGCGGGGGTCCTTTACCGAGCCCCGGGGACGGGGTGCTGCTGGGGGGCTCCATGAAGCCCCCCCGAAGTGAAACCCACCGCCTCCCTCCCTCGCCCTGCAGCACAGCCGGGCGCGACATTTCCCGGCTCAAAGGCAGGGCGCTGCGCTTTCAAAAATTAATTAAAAATAGATCCCGGGCTCGCAGAGCTTCCGAAAAGGCACGAAAATGTAGCCCAGCTTCTGGGGCTCCCCAAGGGACATCCCCCGGGGGCCTCGCACCGTAGGACGGAGTCCTTTCCAACTCGCTTTTCCCCGGCGACCCCGCAGCCCGGCCGCCGCGGCACAAGCGTGTCTTTGAGGGGTGACTGCAGCCTCGCAGCCGCTCTTCGTGCTGAACAAAGAAACTTTCACCCTGCAGCTCCCCCCAAAGCACCGCCGGACCCCTCCGGCCGGTGCCGGTGCCCGCAGCCCCAGCGGGGTCCCCTGTCCCCGCTGTCCCCCGCAGCTCCCACCCTCGGCTCGGTCTCCCCCGGGACTTTCTTCGGGGTGAGGGTTGGGGTTTTTTTTTCGATTAATAAACACTTTTGCTTCGCAAATAAAAGAACAAAGATGGCGCATAATACTGGCACGGCCAGCCGCTTGCATACGTGTACAAGGACATTAATTTAAAATAAAATATATCCCCCCCCCCCCCCAATAAAAAGACCTGGCAAAAGTTTCCCCGGGGGCACCAGGGCTGGGGGTGCCGCCGGCCCGGCCGCTCCCGGCCATTCCCCACGCCGGGACTGCCTCTCCCCGACGGCTGGAAAAGGTCCCGGGGCACCCCCGACTCCCGGCCCGGTGTAGCGTGGAGTTGGGGGGACGTCCGCCGCCCCTCCGCTGCACGGATAAAGAACAGGCAACAGCGGCGGCTCCGAAGCCGGGAAACTAATCGGGGGGAGAGGGGGGGGGTGGATTTATGATTATGGGGGTGAAGGCAAGGAGATGGGGGAGCAGCTCTCCGGTTTAATTCATCTGGGTACCGAAGCTTGCGAAGGGAAATCCCCGCAAGATACAAACCTCCAACATCCAAGTGGCAACTATTTTCCTCATATATGGCAAGATTTCTTTCTGCACGCACTTGAAGTAGGAGACGGAGGGCGAGCAGGTCTCCTCCGCCTTCAGCATCGTCTGCAGCACCCTGTCATTGAGGAGGTTGGCATCGTGGTAGGCTCGTCGGATGGTCTCCACCTCGCAGCACAGCAGCTGATGTTCCATGGCCGCCTCCGTAGTCCCGAGTCAGCTCTCTGCAGCAGGGCTGAGGCAGGCGCTCCTCGCTCGCTCTTCTCTTCCCCTTCCAGGAGTTCCCTTGGATGCTGCTTCTGCTACTGCCGCTACAGCCCTCTGGAGGCTGCAAAACTTTCTAACTTCCAACAAAACTCTCCAGTATGGTCCCCGTGACGTTACTGTTGTTAAGCAGAGATCAAAGCACGGGAGAGAATGAGAAAGAGAGAGAGCCAAAAGCAAGGGGCAGAGCCCTAAAGCCATCCCATGGGCTTCAAGTCCTCCCCCTTTGCTTCACTTATAGCGAGCAGGGTTCGATGCAAATGAGGCGAGAGCTTGCTCGCTTCAAGGGCGAGGGAGAGGTGGGGGAAACCCAAATTGTCTCTTCAATGTATCATGCATAACTTTAAAAATGGAGCGGGTTCTGCAGCAGGAGCCAGATGATGAATGGGGCCAGGCCACACACAGGCACGCAGGGATGTGGATACAAGGAGACCTGCTTAGGATATTACTGGGGGCACCAGGCAGGGGGAGCCGGGAAGGACCCTGTCCCTTATAGTCTATTATATTTATTATTGTCACTGACATGTACCTGCATGCTCCTAACCGTAACTCCCAGCCTTAACAGTTGATCTCAAGGGAAAAAGCTTGCTCCCATTTTGTCAGCCCCTATTTTTTTCCCAGCCTGGATCATTTTGCTGCATGCCAGAATTTTAAAGTAATTATTGGGGTCTCCCCCTCCCCATCAAAATGGTGCTTTTTCTTATCTTCCTTATTTTTTTAAAGTCTTTTATTTCACTTTAAAGGTTTTATCCTGCAGAAGGGGTACACACAGAGGTGGCAGGGGATGGGGCACCAGCTGATCCCAGCAGGCCACACACAGCACCCAGCCCCTACCACTGCTCAGAGAAAAGACCCCAGCAGAGCAGCAAAATGGTGGCCAGAGCTTCCTCCGGCCCCTGAAGGGAGATGAACCAGGGAAGGAAGGAGGGAGGGAAGTGCCAGCAGCCACCGGAGCCTACTGGGGCCTCATACAACAGCGTGTCCACGTGTGACGTGCAACAGCAGCACCCCACCTCAAATAACTCCTGCTCCCCACCGGAGCTGCCCATACCTGGAAACACTTTGCTTTGCCTTGTTTCCAGTGAAACAAGTCTCTTCCTGAACTCATCACTTCCCAAGGGTCTGACAGGGGCCTGCAGGGGGATACTGGGGCTGAAGTCAATGCACCAAGGGATGGGAGAAACAACTTGTCCTACACTGAGGTGGAAGGCCACAGCCTGGGGTTGCGCTGCCAGCCTGCCCCTCCAGACCCAAGCGCTTGGCTTCACCTTAGCCTCTGTGCTTCAGCATCACGTGGACACTCAAAGCAGCATCAGAAGTATCTCCTGGACAGGGAGGCCACGACATGCCACAAAGTCATCACAGAGTCACAGACTGGTTTGGGTTGGAAGGGACCTTAAAGCTCATCCCGTTCCAACCCCCTGCCATGGGCAGGGACCCCTTCCACTAGACCAGGTTGCTCCAAGCCCCATCCAACCTGGCCTTGGAAACTGCCAGCATCTCTCCTGCATGAGCTGTGGTGAAAGCTATGCCAAAGGGATCACAGTTCTGTGTCTACGTAATTTCTTTGTGTGAGATACGTGCTCATCTCTCCTAGTTTACCCGCTTGCTCGATCACGTCTCCATTTTGTCTTCCTGTGTCAGGAGGACATCACAGGGTGGAGGATCTCGGTTGCCCTCATGCAGATCTGGACGGTTTCCCCATCCCCTGCCTGTGTCCTTCTTCTTGACACACAAGGACACACACTGCTGTCCTCACAACTTCAGCTGGCCAGGGAGGTTTTAATTTTTAATGAAGAAACACGCCACAACCCTGCAGTCCTGGCATTTGGCCAGACCAGGGATCTTGTTTAATGAACTTCCCCAAATTGACCCCTAGCACCTCTCTGGGGTGGTTCGGGGGTGCCAGTCCCACTCCACTGCATGATGACAGCGTTTTGTCTCCCAACGTGTGTTCCCGGCCGCGTTGCCGAGCTGCGCGGGCAGACCGGGAGCTCGGAACCCCTCTCCCAGCCCCAGAGTACCCTCGCCCTCCCGCTTGGGGCGGGCTCTGCCGCGGGTCCCCTCCAGCAGGAGGCCGGCGTTTCATTCACACCGACCCCCGGCGTCGCGCTGGGCAGCAGCGGGCGGTGCCGGCGCCGGGGAGCGGCGCTAACCCGGGGAGCCCCCGGCGGACGGCAGGGGCGGCGCGGCCGCAGGAAGCGGCCTTCGCAGGAGCCAATGGCGGCGCCGGGCTGTTACCAGGCGGACCGGGCAGATCTCGGCGCAGGGCTCTCCCGGTCCCGCTGACACACAAGGGGTCCGGCTACAACCGCCGCAGCCCTTGGGCCGGCCCCGCACCCGCCCGGCCCGCTGGGTCCCCTGCCTGAGACTGCCGTTACCGGCTCAGCACTCGGCGGTGCATGCCCTGCTCCCCTTCCCCCCTCCCCACGGGTGAGTGCCGAACGGACGTGCCGCCTCCCGCCCCGCTGCCGGCCGCGCTCCCGGGGCCGAGCTGCAACCACCGCCGCCGCCGCCGCGGCCCCGGAGGCTCCCGACACCGCTTCCTTCCGGCTGCCCTCCGCTCCGCGCCCCGCGGCGCCCGCCGCCGGCTTCTTCTCATGACGTCACCCCGCACCGCCGGGCGCGCGCGGCACCCGCCGCGGGAGCGCGCATTCCTCGCGTGCCGGGGGCAGCCGTAACGTTCCGAAGAGCCGCGTCAAGGAGCGGCGGGCACGAGCCTCGGGGAAACGCGGCGGAGCCCTGGGCTCTGTCAGCACCGGTGCGGCCGGGGCAGTGAGTGAGCCCCGTACTGCGCGTTAGCGAGGCTGCATCTGGAACCCTGTGCTCAGTTCTGGGCCCCTCACTACGAGAGAGACATTGAGGGGCTGGAGCTGCACCGGAGAAGGGCAATGGAGCTGGTGAAGGGCCTGGAGCACAAGAGTGATGGGGAATGGCTGAGGGAACTGGGGGGTTTAG
>JBCJKH010016530.1:25272-36825 GCA_039877255.1 Loriculus beryllinus
TGGCAGTGTTCAAGGCCAGGTTGGACGAAGCCTTGGGAGGCATGGTTTAGTGTGGGGTGTTCCTGCTTATGGCAGGGATGTTGGAACTAGATAATCTTAAGGTCCTTTCCAACCCTAACGATTCTGTGATTCTATAACTCCTTGCTGATGCTTCTACAGTTGAAACAATTTCAGTGGAAGCAAAAATGTAAGTGAAAATATGTGTTGGTTTCATTTATATCACAGAGTTATCATCCCCTATGTTGGATTCGTTTCCCTGGAGATCTCAGGAATCCACATAGTCATCGCACTTCCAGTCCTCAGTCCAGCAGAGCTGGCTGGAAAAGCCAGTCCGACACAGGTCTTGTATGTTCCAGTGCACCTTCTTACTAGGAAAGCCAGATCCAAAACTCAGGCTCTACCTTCTCTCCTTTGATGAGAGAAGTTAACATAGTTAACATGCTCTTATTCACAAACATCTGTTCTTGAGAAACCCTCTCTGCTGCCTTCGCTTCCAAGCTGATGGAGCCCAACCAGCTTGAGGCCACTGCTTTACTCATTTCATAGTTATCTGTTTGGCTCAGCTGATCAAGAAAGAGATGGAATTGCATGCAGGTATGCAATTTTGGACTAGTTTAAATGATATCATGTAATAATAGTAAGGATAATGATGATAATATCTTATGCTATAGATGAGAAAAATAAACTATTGTCTCAAAATGTGAAATGTACCTGACAAGCAGTACAATGCAGCATTATGTACTCGAGAGGGAGAATAGAAGTTACTTCACTCATTTTCATCCCATCCTCTGAGTCTTGTCTTTCCTATGTGTTAGATATGGGAGACAGAATCATCTGCATGAGAAATGTGGTATGAAGCATCAAGTCAGACTGATAGGAGCTACAGGCTCCCACACAGCCCATACCAAACGATAGTACTATCAGATGCAAGGAGGTTATAGACATAGTGTAGTGTGTCAGTCTCAGCCAAGTATCTTTGCAGTGGTTTCCCACATCACTTAGCAGCTTGTTTAACATAGCAGGATTAACCAGTGAGCTCTGCAAGAATTTCTTACAATCAGTGTAAATAAAACAAAAGACCTAAAGGACTCCAGTGGAAGGCAAATATAGTGATGGACAGAAAGTGTGTGTTCGTGCCTCTTCTAAAAGATGCTCACAGCTGTCTGGGTTCCAAAGTATCATAAATTCATAGCTAATATTTTTTGTTTCAGTTCTGCCTGCACAATACTGTGGTCAGGTTTAGGAAAGCAATCAGAAATCTGAAATATTGAAGCTGTGTTGTATGTGTGATGGAATTTTGCAAAGCCACACATTTTTTTCTCAGCCTACACAAAATTATCAGTTATCTTTCTCTGATTGTCAGAAAAAGACTTGATCATGAAGTGATTGTAGCAAGATCTTTTGCTTGAGTCTGTAAAGACTTCATAAAATGTGACAGTTGACAAGTGCCATATCTGGTATGCCAATTTACTTGGCATTAAATTCAAATGGAGTTCAAATAGCATGTTCTATGATGCTTTTCACTTCCTTTTTTACCATGTACCTTTGCCTATTTACTGTTTTGCAAAGTTCAGCAATTGGTAGTGGATTTGCCAACCATGCAAGTTAGAAAGTCTCTCTCTATTATCCAGATCAATGGTTTCCTCTCTTTCTAATTGCAAACCACTTTCTTTATCATGAAAATTTTAAATTTACATAAGTAGCCTTCCCAAAGGCTACCTAAGTACTAAACAAAACTAAAAACAGAGTGAGAGGAAGTACAATGGGAACAAGTAACTCAAATGCAAAGCCTCAGTTCTTTCAGGAGGAGAATTTAGGAGGTGCTGAGCACCCCCAGGAGCTGCTTGCATTGATAAAAGCTCAGCATGGAGGTGCAAAAGCATCCTTCAAGGCCTCTTGAAACAGCCCCTGTCAGCCTTCTTTCTTAGGCTAAAGTCCAAAGCTGATTCAACACAGTGTCAAGCCACAAAACTTAGGTCACGGAGACAGAAGAAGGAGCAACTGGCAGATGAAGGTGACAGCAGAAGTGTATCTTAGATGAGACTTCTAGTTGCTTAAATGCTGTTAAATTAAATACTGCCTTCCCACATTCAACTCCTGAAAACCCAAAATATTCTTCTACACGTTATGACACAGAGTGCTGATGCACAGTATGTCAGCAGTGATCTAATATTGACAGACAAATACAGCTATTGTATTCATAAATGTTCGCTTTACAAAGCAAAGAGCATTGTAACAACATATACTTAATGCTAGCATGACAGACTGCAATGTAATCAGTGTCTTGGATTAATTAAGAACACAAAAACAGATTAGCTAACAACTAAATTGTATTTATCTTGCTTGACGGGGCTAGTTCAATAATGAGTCATTTTCTGATCTAATATCACTGCCATCTCTGCTACTGTGGGTAACTGTTACTGCTGAGAGAAGTTCAAGCAACCCAAAGGCTGAAGAAGCAAAGGAGTCTTTGCTGAGAAGCAAAGAAGCGTGTCTGATGTGGTAGTATCAGCATTAGTCTTTTTGATCCCCAGTAGATGCAATACGCCAATTAACTGCGCACCTCCCTTAGCCATGAAACTGGGGTCTCGGCCACCTGGGGTCATTACAGATCTCACAGGGCTTTTGTGAAACCAGAGTTATTTTTCCAGGCAGGATCATATCTGAGGGCCTGACATACCCATCACCTAAGCTGTCCTGTTGGTGCTCTGCTGGCTGCCACATCCCTTACCTCCAGTGGCTGGGGCTTGAAGAGAAAAACCTTGCTCTGCTTACCCCATTGGGCTCTTCCACTGGCTCTGAAAGCCCTGGGATGTAGCTGGAATTGGATGCAACCACCTTGATGAACCCTGTCTTTATCTACCTTGTGGTGACGACAGCTCACTTAGCCAGCTCCCCAGACCTGCCTCCCGACTAGCTAGCACAAGTATTCGACAGCAGTGTGACTGCAGCAGCCCGATGCTCAGGACAGGCTAGTAGCCCAGGTATTTACCCAGGGGCCTGGGTGGTTTTGCTGGTCACACTGTGCTCCATGCTGCAGCCAGCAATATCCAAGCAGACCAGCTCAGGCATGTCTTTAGGAGCTGCATTACTGTGGGGACTGGAGCAGCGACATATCTGTTTTGTTTGTTGGTAATCAATGGGGATGAGTAGGAAACTACCTCCAAGCATGCTTCTTTAAGGATTAAAAGCATTCTGTATTTATAATAAAGAGTAATTACCTTGTTTGAAAATAGTTGTCAACTTAATTTTAAATACCAAAACTTTGTGCTGAGGTCAATAGGGTTCCAGATGGAAACCTGCTATGGAAGACAAATATTCAAAGCAAGAATGGGCATGAATACGATTGGGCTTGGTTCTGATCAAGTTTACATTTGTTTAAAGGCCTAGCCCACAGCCTGTGAAAGTCTTTTTAAATATATCAACTAAAGTCAATGGGATTACCCTTCTGTCAGCCCAGTATGGGTGAGATCAAAACCCAGATCATTATCTTTTTGTTTTTCCTTTTTGCATATTGAGAGGGAGTCAGTGTGAAGGGCCATTGATTGTTTTGTAAAACACCCTTTAAATTCAGTGGGAGTCTGCCTGCCTGTAGATGGTTGGCAGGATATGGCCCATAAAGCTACCTGGAGGCTGAAGATTCATACCTCTAGATGTGCACTGCATTTGTTTAGTTCTGCTGCCAGAGGTAATCATACAGTTAATAGCGTTTGCATAGAGAACCAACTGAGTGTGTGCAATGTGAGAGCCTAGCCAGGCATGAAAACATAAAATGAAATAAGTTAAACCACCACATTCTCTGGGGAAATTCTGATGAGGGACAGTTATCACTTACCACCTTGGTCTCTTGTTCTTTCATCAGAATCAATTAGTTGTCTTTTTCTTTTTGTGCATGACAATGATGATGCTTTAATGAAAAACAAGTCTATGGCAATACTGAATACCAGAAAGTCAGAAGAAGCAAAGGATGCAAAACTGCAGTTTTCCCATGGCCTGAAAATGACTCCCTCCCTGGCTTAGGGCAGCCACAGGTATGCTGTTAATTTTAAGTCCTCTTGCCAGAAGGCTATAAAATGTCTTTTCATCTTACGTTACATAAGTATCCAACAAATAAGAAGACTGTTATTACAAAGGCAACCACACTGAAAAAAAGGTTTCATTTACTCTGAAAACCTGCATTAAAGACTTCTGATGTCTCTGTGGGACTTGTAGGTTGATGAACACTGCTGGAGAGGAAATGTTATTGAATTATTTAATAAAAAAAGAAATGGTAAGTTTGATGCAGCACCAAACTGGGATGCTACTGGAAACCATGTGATAAAGCTTCTGTTAAGCATAACAGTAATTTACTCACAAAGATTAGTTGCTGTATTCTTTCAGCATACCAGACAACGTTCTGGAAAATGGTAGCACCCTCTAATTAAACATTTTGGTGATCTTTCTGAACTAAGCTGAAGAGATCCATATATTATTGCAGAATTGAAAACTGTGAGGTGCGAAGTGCATCTTGCGAAATGAAAACTGAGTATGAGGATGCTCAGGGCTTGAGAGAAAGGGCTCAGCAGTCACAGGAAGGGTCTTCAAAATCACTGTTTCTCGTCATCAAAGAAATAATTCTGCTTGGCCTCATTGGGTGCTCAATTGTTATTGTACACTTTGACACAATTTTCTCCAGGAAAATAAAATACGGTTTTGTGCCAGTAAGATGAAGGCATTGTGAGAGTGAGATAAGGCATAGGAGGATGCCTCTGTGAAGGTGACTCAGCACCCTTTAAGTAACGAAGGCACTCTTCCTGAAGTTGTTTAGTTGTATTATATTCTTGTACAGCTTCACAAATTGATAGGCATCAGGGATATTTAAAATACATTTTAAGCCAGTGATCGTCCAGGCAGTAAGGCATCATTATCTGCACATTTCGCAGGGAAAAAAAACCCCAAACAAACAATAGAAAACACCATGTGCATGTTGACATCCTGCTTGTGAACCAGTATTGTCACAAGCAATATGGTTAGAAAAAACAGACCAGTCAATGAGTATGAACTGACTTACACAAAGCTAAAATTTGGATCCGTTATCCTGATTGAAGTTATTACAATTAACTAAACAAATACACATTCTCAGTTAATTATTTTTGTAATACCATTGTGCATCTGAGACTGAGAGCTATCCATACCAAGCACTGCAAATGCGTCTAGAAATAGCCCATTCTTTTATGTCAAAACAACAGTTAGGTATAGCTTCATCTTTTGGAAATAAGTCTCAAAAACTTACTTATGTAGCAAATACTTTGGCTAAGTTACTTTTGTCACCTTTAGCCTTTCTTGATTAGTTTCCTCTGCATTCTATAGGTGTATCTATACAAGCAGAAATGGCGCTGCATGTTGACTCCTACTATCTGCTGGAAAATAAAACCCCAAACCAGAAATACAGAGTATACAGTGCAAGGTGACTCGAGTCTGTTTTTAAGGAGACACCCTGCAGTGGCATCTTCAAGCCTTACAGACATAAATCCAGGATGCTTACTTTGGCCTTTCTCTACTTTCTGTCAACTTTGGTTCTTTCAAAATCAGTGGTAAAATGGTGCTGGCTTTAAATTCATCTACAATTTCATGTTCTATCTCTAGAAAATCAGTGCAGTAACGTAACTACTGTATAGTTTCAAAGTTTCTTTTTTCCTTTCTCTGTATATAAAAAACAACAACAACAAAAACCCTATGAAATGACTTGTAATGATTTGGTAATCAAAATTTCCTTTTCCAGCAGCTTAGCTGGAACTATGTGACTTTATGTTAGTCCTTGAGTCCATCTGGAACTCCCAACATGTCAACATGTGTGCCATCTTCCCAGCCCTAACATTATTTGCTGCCTCTTTGCCAGATTGAAAGTTCTAGGAAAGGCCTAAATATCAAATTACAGAACAGTATATCAAACAGTGATTTTTCCCAGAAAGCCACATGTCTGAAACAAAATCTTCCTTCAAATAGCATGGATGTATAATTTGAATAGATACTTATTTTCTAGTTCTAGAATATTTATTTACCTGAAACCCTGAAGCTTTAACAACTGTATTGTGAACTGAAATGAAGATAACAACGTAATAGGTGTCCTGTCTCTCTTTTTGAAATCTCCTGCTTGAGAATGTGAAAAAAAGTGTCCTCTGTGTTTGATGGGTGCAAGAACTAGGTTTCCAAGCATTGAAAGAGCCTCTAGAAACAAGTGAGGTTTTGATCCCGGCCCCAAGTGTCATTCATCTTGTAAAGCTTTCTGGTTTTATTATTTTAAACAGGTCATCAATAGTGATATGGGAAACTGCAGATTTCAGAACAAACATCTCTACAAAACATTGAGCAAAACATTGCATGATTTCAAATGGAAATCTTATATTGGCCCTGGATCCCTTGCAAATTTCCTAGCCTTTTGCCAGTCACAAGCACACCCTATCTATAGCAGTAAGCAGGTAGCATGGAAGAGACCAGAGCTCTGGTTCCCAGGAGATCTATTCAGTGCTCAGGCCTGGGCCCTGAGTGCAGTGTTTGAGTTGGGGGCCTCCATCTCAGTTCGCCTCTCCCACATTCCCTGAGTTCCTAAAGCATGCTGCTGCCCCATGGATTGCATGATAACCCTGAATCCAAATTGCCACTGTGAAGTCCTCAGTAATGAAAATATCTTCCACTGAATGAAAACTATCTTCCATTTTCAGCTCTTTGTCAAATTAATGGTAAATTTGCAACTTGCTCAGGCTGATTGTGTATTTGCTGGGTGAACAGGAACATGGTAACTGGTTTTTTCTGTTTCCTGCATTTGAACACAGTGGAAATATGATCTGGGCCTTCTGTAATGCTATTTGCTGACACTTTCTTTAGGAAACTAATGTGGGAAGAACAACAAAGAATTCTTCGATGAACTTCCTTACAGAAAACATTGTGGTTGTCTTGCCAGGTCTCAAAATTAAAAATGTGTTCCAGTGAAAAATGCCTATTCAGACTGACATCAAAGAGAAAAATGCGAGCAGGTCAAGAAGTTTAATTTCCATGGCACTTGCGTTTGTGATTCACATGTAGGGCGCAGTCATGACTTACATGCCCATTGGCAATAATGTCATAGAAGGCTAATGTGAACAAAAAGAGAAATGAATCGAGGTAATAGAAACAGCCCAAATTCTGCTTTCAGTTGGATGCGTGGAACTCATTGAAGTTGGGCAGTGTCACACGGAGCACAATCTGGTGGTCTTTCTCACAGCAGCATTTCCATGAATGCATACCTCATGGAGTACCCTCAGCTTGGGCTGAGGTTTCCAAAAATGAGTAGCACTGTTTGGTAATATCAACCCATGATGCTTACGGGGGCTCATTTTCACAGCCTAGAGACCAGGTCCCTTTAGTATTTCTCAGGCTGAACATACAAGATGACTCCTGAAAATCTGGGTTTCAGGGCATGTTTCTGTAATCATTTGAGGTGTGCTTTCGTAGCAGCTTTTTAACTTCTCCAGATCTCTAGTTAAGGTGAAGGACTGTATCAGGAGATATGTAAGCTTTTGAACAGTGTCGGCGTATTCTCCTACTACTCCTTACTTGCTTTTCTCATGGGATGATCCAACTAGGCATTACAGACTGTTGATAAATAGATTTTCAGCCCATTTCATTTAACCATTACTGCATTTCCACATCAAAGATTTTACACTTGGCATGCCCGAGCCTATTTTATTTGTAATCTTTTCTCAAATGAGAAGTTTGGAATGTTTTTTCATTATGTGTTTCATCTACAGTGCACTGCCTTCATGTTATTTTTTAAGATGAGATCTTATATGCTACCTCAAGTCATTCTACAACTCATTGGCTCTTATTTATTCTGGCCTCCTAATCTAACACAATTTCTATGTTGAAACTTGTTGCTATTTTTTTTCCAAGGATACACCATATGATGTTAAGCATGTGCTATATATCAAAGTGCAAATATAAACTAGTTGATAGTCTCTAGTCACACCCTGGATAGGTGTGGCGGTTGGGAATTTTTCACTTTCTGGCTGAAGATCAGAATGTGCTTAACATGGCTCCACATACAGATTCTCAGTTATGAGACAACTGTTTGGGGTATTTTGGTTTTTGTTTTTGGGTTTTTGTTTTTCATGTATGTTGTTTGAAGCATTGGGAGCTAAATAGTTGTACTGTGTCCAGAAACAGATTTTTATTTGCTTGGCTATATTTAGAGCTGCAATCGGGAGATTTGAGGCTATGATAATCCACTACCTTACTGTCTTGCCTTCTTTATCACTTTGTGGATAAGAAGATGGCTGAGCTTAACTCTAGAGTCGGCCTAAGGCATGGTGCAGAGCTGCAGTACTCCAAAAAGAAACTCCAAGGAGGAAGTATGACTCAGAGAGCTGCAATTCCTTCCACTGTTCCTCCTTGTTCCAGCCAGAAGTAAGTTGCTTCAGTATTTGTGCTGCTAGACTAAAGCTTACTTCTCTTCCTTGTGTTTACAAGCCTCAGCTTGCAGAATAGAAAGAAGAGGGATAAGGGTCTGTGCCAGAACCAAGGTGTCACTAACCTGGTAAAGGGTGTTTTGCTCCCTTTGACACGTCAGTGGCCCAAGTGAGGCAGGGGCTGCTGTAGCACCATGTGGGGTTTCACTGTAACAGTCACCTCATAGCCACCCCTTTATACTGGCTTGCCAGTCACTTTGCAGAAATATACATGGCTTCCTATCTTATCAGGCGTCTTTTAACACCAAGAGCAATGCACAAACTATTGGACAGCTTTATCCTGTTGCTTTCCTACAGAAACTGTTATATCATGCTGATTCCCTTGCTTGATTTTCATAGTCTTTCATTCAATAAGATGTAGTTGCTACCAGGCTAATGTACAGCTCCCCGGACACTTCTGAATTGCCTCTCAGATAATCAGTTTCCCACTGACTTTCATTTTCCATAGTAATAGTTTGTTATTATACTCAGTGACTAGCAAAGGATTTGCAGGCAATAATTCTCTTGCCAAAACAGGAACACTAAGAAGGGTATGCATAGTTAAGTGTTCAAAATGAGTATTTCATCACTGGTAGTGCCACTCTACTGGTGAAGGGCCTGAGAACACCAGCTGATGTACGATCTATTTGCAGATAATGCACATGGCTGTTCAACTTCCTGACATTCTGCTCAGTGTTAACCTGCTTTGGGGAAAAAAACCCAGAAAATTCAGTCTTGATTTTTTTAAAATACACTTTTTCATGGATAGACAGCAGAGCAGAAATATTGTAGTACATAGAGACCTTCATGGTACTACATAGAGACCTCCAACTAATATGACATAATATGACAGTAAAATACTTTGTTAACTGAGACAGTGTCAAATGAGAAGATATGCTAAATACTTATGTGATGCGCTGGCCTGAAAGATAAAACAGGTCATGAAAACAGGAATTCATCCATAAGCACATCAACTAAATGATCCAGGTACGAATAAAACCTCAGTACTTGTTACTATGCCCTCCAGGATTACCAGGGAGAAGCTTTCAGGAAGTATCTTGCAATAAAAAAAAAAAACAAACAAAAAAACCAGACCAAAAACCAACAACAAAAAAACCCAACAAAGAAAGGGATAAGAATCAACTTCATCAAATAGATCTGGCCTTCATATGGTGTTGAGCAGCACAGACAGACACACATACAAACTCACACTTCCTGCCTTAGTTATATCAGTTTCAAAAATAGCCTGTGAAATAAGATTCATGCTATTGGACCAACTTCTGCTTTCAGTAAAGTGGGCTGAACGTAGAGCTGAATTTATACCTCCGTGTGTTATTTTGTGCCCTGACATGTAATGTTCATCCTTATGCTTTGAGCTTCGAATGCATCAGTACTAATTCACCTGAGTACCTGGCACAGAACTACAGAGAGATATAGAAACACTATTTGTTTCAGCTGGTCTTTATTTCTACGTTGGAAATAAGGAATATAAAGGAAGGATGCGGCTCAAATGTGCAAAAGTTGCTTTCATTTTGCCTCAGTTTATTTAGGTATTTTTAAATAGGCTTAGTCAAAATAATCAGCTGAGCCTTTTTGACAACTTTGTAAGAAAGCCTTATGTGGTTGGTTATTAAATATCATCAGACAGCAGGCTAATTGTGTCGAAGTGCACATTGTGGTCCCAGGTCACAGATAACTTCCTGTGTTGAAATGATGACTTGAGAGCGATATACTTGTAGAAAAGGAAATATCATCTTCCAGTCCTGCTGTGTCTTGAAGTAATCTAGGAGAACTCTCTTTAGCTGGATGCCTGTGCTAAGCTAAGGCATTAGATACATTCAGGATTTATTAAACTCTTCAAAATTGCATGATGGTTTTGAGTTCACAACATCAGAAACACAGCGAAAGAGCCTTCAGTGGATCAAATTATGTACCCTTTTGAACAGAATTCAAATTAATTTTGTGAAGTCAAGTGAGAGGAGAACTTACTCTCCCTGGTAAATACTACTTTAATAAAACTGGCTGGATGATTTGCTGTGAACAGTTCAGAGAAAACGTTATCTGTGGTTTGTATAGCCTTCCTTCTTCTTTTCTCCATATCCCTCTTTCTCTTCCTCATCCTCTTTTTAACCTTTCCCGCCTTCCAATTCTGTGCATGGAAAACCTAAAAATCTACATGAAATCGTATGTGAGAAACATGATGGAATTAGGATTTTGGGCAGGATAAAACAAGCCATTCCTGGAAGTGCAGAAGCTGATAAAATACTGATAATCTGTATTGATATTTAACATGGATAACAGAGGAAGGGTTTGTTCCTCGTATTGTTTCAGTTCCTCGGAGTGCCCCAAGCCTTCTACATTGTATAATATAGCCTGAATAAAATGCAGCCACAAAAGGAAAAAGATAACACTGATCTTACTCTAAATAGTGTTTACTACTGTGCTCATCCCTTCAGTGTCTGAGGGCAAGATATACTATTGCTGTTGCAGTACAGAGTTCATGGAATATCAAGTGCTGATAATCTGTGCTTGGAGTCTGTAAATCTATGTACAAGTGGGTCACATCCACAGCTGGCATCTGTCTGGCTCCAGACCTGGTCCAGTAAGTTTCTAAAGAATAGGTCATGACAGACCATTGAAAACTTCCAAAGAAAGTTCCAGGGCACATGACAGAAATGGCCGAATGGGACAGCACAGTAGAAGAAAGAAATCCTGTGGGTTCATTTCTTTAAAGCATAGAAGTCATTAATCATTTCTATTCCTTTCCATTTGAAACAGCTGCTTGCCTGCATTTGCTAACTGCTTTTTCAACCACACAGAAACTAAGCTGTGGGCCCCAGAATGCTCATGCTTCCACATATTAATAAACAATTTCCCTCTTTCACTGTGTCAATGAGAGCACGTTAACATTCTTAGCATCTGGTTTTGGTAGTGAAATAAAACTCCAACGTTACCACACTTTCTGAATTCCTTCCAAAAATCTTAGTGGAAGCAAGGACAGGCAGCCTGGGAAAAATACAGGGATGTTGTCTGGGAAGCTAGGGACCAGGTTAGGAAAGCTAAGGCCCAGTTAGAATTAAACTTGGCTAGG
>JBCJKH010016532.1:3709-56698 GCA_039877255.1 Loriculus beryllinus
CTTTGTGCAGTTTAGTTTGACACTAGCTAGGTGTGTCAGTTTGATAATGATGACTGCATTGGGAAGGTACCCTGTGCAAAACAAATATGTATTTGTTAGGAGGGCTTTGGAAGCAAGGCTGAATTCAACAGTGAGTCATTATCTGCAGTCTCTTGTGTGTGTTAATGTGTCTAGAACAAAGGAGAACTCATTAGGATGTCTAAAAAAGCACACTAAATGAACTGCGAAATGCAGAATGTCAGTGTTACTGTCAGATACTGAAAGTCTGTCTCTTCATTCTAGGTGGACTTTCCAAGAAACTTGGCCAAATCTGTTACTGTGGAATAATAGCCATGAACAGCTGATGTTTTTCTCACCAGACCTCTGAGTTATACTTGTAGAAATGTGTTGTTCTGAATTGAGAAGTACACGTTTTTCTAAAGAGAATGACAGTTCTAACTGGAAAGTGTCACAAGGATTTATCTTGCAGCTTTAAAAGCTTTCGACGTGCCTTGTACCCAAGTGCTTTTGCTATTCATCTAAGTCCTGAAATTGCCAAAGAAGATAAAAATTGTTTACATATGGTATACTGAATGAACTTTTTTACTGTGCAATATATATATACAGCTCTCTTCAGAGTAACTGTGAACATTTTTTTTTAGCCTACACTACTTAACTAGTTTTAAAGATATAGTATTTATAACTACAATTGTATAGCTTTCTTTAAGTTATTTTTTTAGTACATTGCTTATCTGTAGCATTGGTAATGCTCAGAATGTAAATCCTGAGCATGTTGACACTTGTGTACAGTTGTTAGGGTTTTTTTTTTCTTACTTCAGCCTCAAACTGGAAACTTGTCCCTCTTCCTCCCCAGCTTCCCCCCCACCTTTGCATCTGTGTTTCATATTCAACCAGCCATTTGCAAATCTCTTCTGTGGCTGTCAATTCCCCACAATGTTTTAAATTTCTGCTTCTTCCAACTAATTATTTGAAAAGCCAGAGCAACATTTTGTTTTGTATGCCACCCCAGCTCTTATTTGCATAACATGTACAGTGCAACAAAATAAGGGAACTGGATGTCTTTCAAGAGATGCTTCTACTGGAAGAGTGTACAATGAGATTACAATGCAATTAAAAGATTATATAAATTCTTCTTTTTTTGTGTTTCTTTTGTTTTGTTTTTTCCTTGATCTTGATGACTCCTCATCTAGGGTCTGAACAGAAGTACAACACTGTAGGACTCTGTTGCAGGTGACAGTGTTCTCTCCTAGTCCTGCCTAAATCCTGATATCGGAGTTCTTTGTTTCTTGGGCTAGTTCTTCCTGTGTCACACAGGTCTCCCATGTAGGAACACCTCACTTTCCCTTATCCAGCAGCTGTGTTGCAAAATAGTGTGTCAGGTTTTGGGTAGCTTACACAGGAGTACAGGGAAACTCAGTTTGGTGACTGTTCATCGATGTTTTGCTGGATGTGTTGAAACAATAATGTAAGTTCAGATTGTAGCTTCTACTGTGGTTGACACCAGCTACAGATGAAACCTTTGTCCTTTTCCTTCTGCTGAGGTAGATCATAGAATCATAGAAGAAATTTTCTGCAAGTAAAAATAGAAATTGTGTCTGTATAATTACATATGCTGTTTATGGTCAGAAAGTTGCCTTTTTGGCCAAGAAAAGATGCCATAAATTTATATTTAATATAGGATCTAAACTACAGACACTGGAATATATGTAAGAAAACTCACTACCCTGTACCAGCAAATAAGAGAATGCTAAACACATCTTTAAGCTAGGACTAAAACCTTATTTAATTAACTTATATATTTGCAAACGCACACTTTGCTAGTTGTGAACTAACTACCAACAGGAAGCATCTATGAACCTTAATGAAATAAGGCTGTTACACAAAGATCCCTGTTCATTTGTTATTTTGGAACAGTCAGAAATCATATTTGACATTTTATGAACTAAATCATTGACTGCTAAATCTTTATTTATGATGTTCCTCTACAAGCTTGCTTCTCACTGGAAATGTTTGAATGCTTATGTAGGTTAATAACTTGAAAGTGTTATACTAGCTTGTTGTAACAGGAGCTTCTTACTGGAAACTGCTCTAGTACTTTTTATAACCACATGAAAGAACCTAAATCATAACGAAAAGCATAGTGATAATCTGACCTAGATGCCAAGAATATGTAACTGGGTACCCAACGTGTTTTGGTAAGTGATGCAGAGCCCTATTTTACTGGCTGTCTAGAATTAGTAACTGATGTTATCTAGTCTGTGTGATAGATTACACTGTGATTTTTTAATTAATCAATTTATTTTCCTAAAATCCTCTATGAGAACCAAAATCACAGAAAACAAAGCTCGTTAGTCATGAGAGAGGTGAAAAAAATACATGGAGTTTATTTTTAGTTGGCACCTGTTTTAAAAAACAAGTGTTCCTACTATCAAGGCAGGTGCTATGGTAATGTATAGAAAGCTTATGAGTTTTGAGTGCGGTCAGAAATAGCTGAACGACCCGCGGGGGGGAAATAAATCCCTTCCCTTCTGAACCATTCACTCTGGAAGAACCGTGGGAAGCTCATGCCCCAGTGATCATCGCAGAGGCAACAGGTCAGGGCTTGCAGCTGCATCTCCGTGTGTTGTGGGGCTGGGCACATTGCTGTCATCCTAAGGTATGGGTGCGAGGTGACCATGGTGTGTTGGTGATCACAGTGCGCTGTGACAGGCTGACAATGCTTGATGTCATTGTGCTGTAGCCACAGCAACTCCTGACGATGACATCATGATGACATCATGATGACATCATGATGACATCATGATGACATCATGGGTGTTGCTTGACGTTGACAATGACATCACACCTGGAGAAGAGGCTGCACCCAGATTGGCCCAAGCGTCCCCATCTCCACTGCAGTCCTTCAGGGCCCTCCCTTATATAGCGGCTAGTAGGTCCCACCTCCGAAGCCTGATTGGTTAAGTTCCGCAGGCGGAGGGCTGTGATTGGTCTGATAGGCTGTCTGTCAGGAGGCGTAGGCCTGCACGGCCTGTGTGGAGCGCCGGGAGGCCATTGTGGCTGGGGCAGCTTTGAGCGTTGGAGGAGGAGGAGGCGGCGGTCGCGGGCCGCCAGCGCCGCGCACGGTCCCGCCGGAGCCCGACCGAGGGAGGACACGGTGAGGGGGACCGCGGTGAGGGGGGCTCTGGTGAGGGGGACCGCGGTGAGGGGGACCCTGCTGGCGGCGGGGCCGGGACTGGAGTGGGGCGAGCTCCTGGCCGGGGGGCCGGCCCCGGGGCGACCGGAGTCCCCCGCTTCTCCCGCGGGCCCCGCCCGGCGAGGCGCGGGCCGAGCTGCGGTTCTGTGCGTGCTGCTGCCCCAGCCGAGTGGGAAGGAGACGGAGGGGCGAGGCCGCAGGGCCGGGGCTCGGGTCCTTCCTTCTGCGGGGCTCCCCTGGCCGACCCCCCCTCCCTTCCCCGTGCCGCAGTGCCGCCACCGGCCCCGGCCCGCTCCGCGCCAGCCGGGACCCGCTTGTTCTCCGCTTTCTCCCCTCCTGCTTCGTGTCCAACCCGGGGAGGGATCGCCCCTTGCTCCGCGTCCGCTGGGGAGGGCAGCGCGTCCCCGAGCAGCCGGGGGCCGTGGTGCCGCCCCGCCGGTGCCCCCCTGTGCACCGAGGGAGAGAAGGCAGCACTGCCGAGCGGAGGGAAGGGGCAGGCCCGTGGTGTGCGCGCCCCTCTCGGCGCAGTGAGAGCGATCCGGAGCTTCCCTGAGCACAGGCAGTTGCTCAGCAGAAGTTTCCGAAGAGGTGTAAGCAGCGCTCTTGCCCGGTTGTACGGCGGTTACATAATTCTACAATACCGTAACTGGTTACAGCATATACACGCTTAAACTTTTTCCCTTTCCCCCCCTCAATTTACCTTCGCAGGGGTGCTGAGCTGCGGCCACTGTTTGTCTGCGGTGTGTGTTTAACAGCGGGGTGATGCTAGAGCGGGTTGTTGGTGAAATCTTTGGTCAGGAATAGTTTGGGTTGGTTCAGGAAAAAGGGGGCTTTTTAAAGAGCTGAGCAGATACACAGTGCCTCTAAACTCTGCTGTAACAGATTGGCATTACTCAGCTACAGCTTTGCTGCACTTTCCTTCTGTAACAGGCTGCTCAAGGGTTGAGTGAAGGGATGGGAGGTAACTCGCTTTCAGTTTGTAGTTGGACTTAACACCTGTTGATGTATATTGCAGTAAAGCTTAAAAAAAACCCCAGCACTATTGGATAATAGCCCTTAAAAGGGCACATCAGAATTTGAAGTGCATTTGCAAGGATGAATAAGAGAATGGGAGGAAGCTAGTAATAGAATTTGCATATCTTTTCATAAAGATATATTTATGTTCATAGCCTATTCATTCTGTCAGCAGTAGAATGTTTATCTTGAGGCTTAAAAGTCAAGCTAAGTTTCTTCATGTTCTTATGCTTCATTGTCAGTAAGAACATTGCTGTAACTAAAACAACTCTGGGAATATGTTCCCAACTGCTACAACCTGTTTGTTTATAAGCTTTTGACTTGAAGATATCCAGAGGACAGATTTGATTAAAGATAAGTTGCCATTTTAATAAATGCCTTTTAGGGAAGCGACTGTTCAATACAGGATGTATGTTATAGTGCAGTTGCTTTCAACTTTTTAACATTTCTTAGTGGAATTTCATGTAACAACTCAGAAGCCTACTGATGGTAGGTTTGGTGTGTGGTTGTTTTTCTAGGCATCTTTCATGAGCAACAGGTTGAAAACCTGTAAGTTCCCTGTTTGTGATGTGCACAGTCAGCTTTGTTATATTAAAGTTGTATTAAAAACACCCCACAACATTCAATTCATGTGCATCTTGTGCGTGCTCTAAAATAGAAAGACATCTTGAAACTTGGGATGCAGTAATGCGTTGTTATCAGTGAGTAGGAGTGTGTTTGCTGACCATTTCGACTTACATTTGCTGCTGATCCTGCTTGCTGCAGCTAAGAAGCCATAAATTAAATTTACATTTCAGAAATGGAAACAATGCCTACTGCCAAAAATTCCTCTAGAGAAGTATGTTAGCTGAAGTGATGAATCGGAGTACTTCAGGTAGGAAGTAGCAGCTCAGGGTTAAGAAAATCACTTGCTAGGCATACTTCTCCTTTGAGCTATGGGAAATCTGTTGTTACTTGAGGGATCTTGCCCGCAAAATAGGCTGTCTGTCTGAAGTCCTATGAGCAGCGACCATCCGTAGGCACCTAACTGTACATCATGTTTATGTAATAACATATGTCCTGATGCGTATGAGCAGCTTGCAACCCAAGTGAAAATTAGGGCTCAGCTTATGGAGAGGATAGGTATGTGCACAGAGAATTGCAGAGGATGTCAGAATACACAAAACCTGTGTTGTGATGCCTCATTCCTTCCCTTGGTCTTGTCTAAAGAGCTTATCCTGATATCTTAATGATTTTTAAGAGATGGCTTTATGCAGACAAGGTTCCTTAAAGGAAGGGTTTCTCTGTATCAGAGTATCTTCATTTTCCCCTACTTATTTATCTCCATTATAGAAAAGTGTTTCATTAACCCATGAAGAGGTACAGCATAGTTCTAGTGTAACAGGTCTTTAGCTTGATATCCAGCTTACGCAAATTCTATGCTTTTCTGGTTTTGTTCTCTTAAGTCCTTTTCAGAGACAGGATCTTAACCTTTCAGCCATATCTTTGTTCATTTTCATATGTTTTCCCCTAGCTGATCCTGGTTTCTTTGTTTGTTTTTCTTAAGCTTCTAAGAGGAAACAACAAGTAAACTTACTTTCTAAGTTGGTGCTGCAAATGGCCAAGTTGATCTACTTCTTAAAATGATTAGATTTTGAGAACCTAGAAGGTAAAAGGGATTCCAGACATTTCTCAAGAATCCCTTAAGGCTAACCATGACCAGTTCAATTTAAACCCAGTCTTTATTAGAATTTGTAGGTCTTCCACCTGGTTTACTTGCAAATTTGTTGGAGTTCATGTGCTGGTGTAAGCCATGGAAAAGATGCTGCTCCCTCCTTGCACCTAGGAAGGGAGAGGTCCAAATTCTAATTCTTGAAGCAACCAAAAGCTATTCATGTGGCTGTGTGTCCTTTTAGGATGGGCTTCTGGGTTGCTTTTGAGGCTTTTCTCTTTTGCATTGCCTCGCCAATGTTTTGTAGGCCAGTGGAGAGAGACTAGCTGCTCTTTCCTTATCTAAACCAGGCATTGTACAGGGTGGTGGTTCGGACAGCTGCTCCGGGGGAAGGTGATCTGCTTTCATTTCCTGTTTCAAGGAACACTTGGCTGTGTGATTTACTTTGGGCTGTAATGACACTGCCTGTCATAGTGAATGTGAAGTTAGAAATGGGAGCATTTGTTAGAGACCTCTTCAGTAATTACTCAGGTACATTTCTTGTAAGGTTTGAAGAGGGATGGACGGCCAGAAATACTACAGATCTGTACTCATTACTGTGGCACTTCAGAGCCAAAGAGGTTTAGCCCATTACCTTGCTCTCCAGTGTAATTACCTACCTCTAATTCATTCTTGACAGGTGAATATAACTTATTCTCTATGATATAGTGGAAGTCTCTCAAACTGTATCACAAAACTAATTCTGGTAGGACTGTACCTATGCCGGCTAACAGCATAGTATGTTATGCTGTGTTTAGAATGGGAGGGAGGATGAGTGGCAGTAGGTATGGATCCAGCAAGGGTTGCCTGGCAAAGATAAGGAGGCAGAGCCCTGCTTGAAATTTCGTACTGGACTAAGTTGAAAGAGATGTTGGAGAAACTGCCATGGGAATTTTGGGGGCAGTTGTTTTGTTTCAAGCCTGTTTTGCAGTTGTAATCAAGTTTTTCATTGTAGCCCTGTTTCTTCTATGTCTGTGGACTCGGTGGGTTTCTGCTCTTGCTTTTATCTGTGTTATCAGTGTTCGAAACACCTCTTTTTTAACCCTGTAGTACAGACATCGCTAAAGTCCAAGCATGTACTAGTAATTCTAAGTCAGGGAGTAGCCTTCAAGGAGTAGAGAGTTATTGGATTTGGGTGGTTTTGTTTGCTTTTGCAGTTGTTTACTTAGCTGCTTTTTGTTTTAACAATTGGACTAGAAACATGCAGTTACTTAAAGCCGTGAAGGCTGTAATTATTTGCTGTCTGTCTGCAAGTATTTTTCATTACCAGTGGTAATACACAAAGTTGAAAGGATGCTTATTTAATGGTGTGCTACTGAAAAATTCATATGTATTAAAATATGTATAATATATTTTCCATCTTGTCTGCCTGAAATTAGTGAGAGATTGAACATTTGTTTTCTTTCTTTTTCTTTAAGATCTTGAAAACTTTACTGGGTCCTTGGGAGAGAAAACTACATGACACTACACCATGAGTGACAGTAAATGCGATAGTCAGTTTTACAGTGTTCAAGTTGCAGATTCAACATTCACTGTACTAAAACGTTACCAGCAATTGAAGCCCATAGGATCAGGGGCACAGGGCATTGTTTGGTGAGTAATAAATACTTCACTCAAATATAAAAACTGTAAACCAGAAATTGAATGTATGTGCCAGAATGTAAAATACTGGTGGTAATTTCTGTCTCTTGCTATAGGGTTGTGGACTAAATAAATTCTAAAGCACCTGCTCGCTGTAGTTCATGTATAAACCTATTTTGGTTTGGTTTTAGGGTGAGATTAATATTTGCCTAACTGCATATAATAAAATGGTCAGCAAATTTCCTTCTCATTAACCATTTTGTTTCTAGTTCTCACATTCCCCATGTAGTTATGATATTGCAGTGTAAGGTATGACAATGAGAGATTCTGGGTTTTACTCGTTTCTTCATCATGGCCCCCTTTTTTCCCCCCTTTTTATTCCCGATCACTCCTATCCATTTCTAGGAGCCATCAATGCAGTGCCTTGCCATTAACTGGCAGGATGAGACAAATCAGTGTCATTGTCACTCCATGGATTAACCAGAAAGGGATGCTGTGTGAGGGGTTGGGCTGGCCGGCTCTTCCTTGGTGTGTCACCTCAGCTATATGTCCAGCCTCCACTGGCCCAGGACGGGAGAGTCAGTAGTCTGATCCTGAACCTTAGTCTCTTGTATGGCACCACACCTCTGGGCCAGCTAAAGGTAAACATTTTCAAATGTTTTTTAGACTGCAGCAATCCATTCTACATGACTTAGTGCCAGCCCATGTTTTGTTGGGCAAAACTTACTTGGTAACAACAGAAATGTTTATTGATGCACTAACTGAGCAAGCAGCCTCCCAGTACCTAAAGGGCCAACAAGAAAGCTGAAGAGGGACTTTTTACAAGGGCAAGTAGTGATAGGACAAGTAGTAATGGTTTTAAACTGATAGGGGAGATTTAGGTTAGATGTTAGGAAGAAATTCTTCCCTGTGAGGGTGCTGAGACACTGGCACAGGTTGCCCAGAGAAGCTGTGGCTGCCTCATCCCTGACAGTGTTCAAGGCCAGGTTGGACACAGGGGCTTGGAGCAGCCCGCTCTGGTGGAGGATGTACCTGCCCATGGCAGAGAGCTAAATTGTTTTTAAGGTCCTTTTCTAACTCAAATCATTCTAATATATGCTCAGGAATTCTCTATATTAGACTTAATCACAACACATGGTGGGCTGTTCATGCATTAAATCCAGTCTGTGGTTTCTCTTCATCTATAAATTCTGCAGAATAAGTGTGATGACTCATGTCTTGTGAGCAAACTCCTTGTATAGCACCTGCCCATGTCTTTTTAGCCTTCACATAAGTGTAATAAGTTATGTATGTGGGAATGAAATGCATTTTTGTGAGAATATGTCTTTAAGTTACTCAGATAACTCTGTTGTCCTGCTAATAAGTGAAAAATAAGCAAAATGAGAACATCTTATTTCATTCTTTAGTAGGTTGAATGGTGAGGGGATAGGCATACTAGATCTTGATTATTAGTGTTTGCGTAAGATTTAGTGTAGTGATAACATCTTCCAGGTATAAATATTCTTAAAATTATGCTTGTTTTAGATGACATGCAGGAATTTAGGGTGGCTGTAAGCATTCCTCCTTTCATTTCAAGTAGTGCATTTTTAAACTATATAACTTAAACTAGGTGTCTGCTTCAAAATGAAGTTCAGGTACTGTCAAAGTCACTGGTTTTGGGGGAGAAAGATTTGATTAATTGACTTGTTTTGAGAATACTTGATTTATGGAACAGCAGAATGAAACACTGCATAATCTCTCATCTTCATGTGAAGTATCTGAAAATTATGTCCAAGTTGAAGAAGATGCAAAACCCTAATTTCTCCTGGAACTCCTTATAATATTCAAAGGGAAGATACAAAATACTAGGATATAAATGTAGAAAACTGTGTAAGATGACCATCCTGTTGTATTTGGCTGGGAAAATAGTCATTAATCATCCAATGTTTAATATAAATACAAGGAAAGGTATTTCTAGAGTTTTTTTGGGGGGGTTTATTTTTTGGTGAGACTTGTGATTGACTGGAACGGCTAATTCATGCAGACTCTGTTGGTTGTTGATTTTATATCAGTTCCCAGGTGTAGTTAGTCAGTAACATGTGCAAAATTTGTTATTTGCATATGTCTTCTAGGGGAAGTGAATACTGAAACATCAAGGCTTTCATAGTTGGGAGAAAAATAATTTCTCCATTTGTCTGGCCAGTCCTTCCTCCCATTTTGCATTTTGTTTTGCACAGACATAAAGGTTTTAAATCAGAGAGTGATCATATCATTGAATTATGACATATGTATTTCACAGAACTAAGCTGAAATAAATGCTAGCAAGCTTTTAGTGCAAGTGGCACACTGATTCAAATTTGATACATGCTTCCAAGAAAACATCTCATGGGTGAGCCCTGGTGTCAGTTTTCCCAGTAGGGAAAGCAGTGACTTGGTGCTGATAAACTTCATGAGTATTGCTGTTATCACAGGGGAGCTGTACTGTTTGTTAGAGTTCTATAATTTGATGGTTCTTTTCAGCCTGGTATTCTACATATCTTGATGAGGTAGGAAAGGAGCTCATAAAGAGCTTAAATATGCTTGGAAAATATATGTGAATAAGAATTCTTTCCTACCTTATGAAAGTAACATTAAATGGAAATAGAGTAATGCGAAAATCCTTATTTAAAACTGGAATTATACAAAGATTGGAACGCTTGAGCGGTTTGTTGTATGAATTCACATATATTTTGACAAAGAGTCTGTGGGTTACTGATGAAGAATATTCCTCCTTCAGTCTTGTTCTTTGTACATAGATAATTGAGGTTTACATTGTTACAGCTATTAAAGCAAGATTACACCTTGACCTTCAACTGTAGAGATAAAATTAATGGTTGTGTTCACACTTAAACTCTTATATTCCTCACTGCAATCAGCTTTTCGTATTTCTCAATTCTATGGACTTCTTTCCCAAAACCAATTGATAAATGTAATTTTATGCTACACACTGCAATTGTCCGTAACTATTATCCACATACAGGAGAGTACTGATGCTGCAGAACAGATCAAAGGTTGTGACTCTCCTTTAGCAAAGATAAATTTCTGTTGCACATACTAAGTAGTTGTCAGTCAGCAACACTCAAAAACACTCAGCAATACAGATGAGGCAACTGAAATGCTGCTTGATTTTTAATTAGCTTCAAATATTTTTAGATCTTGTGATTTTTGAATGTGAGTTTTGGGTCAGCAGATTTGGTCTTACAACAGAAAGGAGGGCAGGAAGACATCTGATGAGTGTTAGTGCCTTCTGTTTAACCTATATTTGTCTATTAAAGGATGTGTAGATTTTAAAGGATGCTTGTTTTCTAAATGAAAATTACATGAAGGTAGTGAATAGGCTTTGTCACAAATCTTGATTTCCTTCCTCACTCCTCACTCTTTCTCTCCCTCAAACAGACTTCAACTTATGTTGTTTGTCTTTGAAAACTTCTAGTGCTGCGTTTGATACAGTCCTTGGAATAAATGTTGCTGTAAAGAAGCTGAGTCGTCCTTTTCAGAATCAAACCCACGCAAAAAGGGCTTACAGAGAGCTTGTTCTTTTAAAATGCGTCAATCACAAAAATGTAAGTTTGGCTTTGTGTTTCTCCCCCTTGTTACTGTAAGTTGTCAAAAAAGCTCAGTATATGTAACCAAAGTAATGGAAAAATAGTGAGAGAAAGACTGGAAAGATTGGCTGTTGGTAGTGCACTTCTCCACAATGGATGGTTTAGCTCTTGGGAGAGCTGTTTGGAGTGTCAAGTGCCAGGATGAGAAAGTTTCTGCTATATTGTTGGTATAGGTTTACTGTTAGTTTCAGCTTTATAGTGCTGCCCTTGCTGTGTTACATTTGCCTTTTTAAGCTGTACTGCAACAAAGTCTGTTTGGCAGTACGTTTGTTTGTGGTTTTGGCTCTTGTAACTGCACTGTAGTGAAATCTTCTGAGTTTAGATGAGATTGTCATTAAATACAGTGTTTAAGTGGTGGGGTCTGCAGGGGTGCAGCGCTGCCTAACAGTTTATTGGTAAATAGAAAGTGAAATACTGTGGACAATACATATATTGAGTTCTGGAACCTTCTAAGATAACAAGCCTTAATGTCAATATCTAAATGTTCAAGTACAAGAATGTAAGGTTTACGTGACAGCTGTGTTCTGATACTAGCATTAACTAGAAACATTGCTGATTGTTGGAAGTTGTACCCTCAGGACTCAAACTTCTTGGAGTCAATCAGCCTTTTGGAATTGATTTCAAAGCAAGCTTTTGTTAAAGTCCAGAAGTAGCAAAATAAAAGCAAGTTGGTTATTAAAGATGGCAGTACAGTAATTTTACTAGTTCTTCTGCAAACAGTACATCATAATTCAAGTTTAATGGGATGGTGTGGGGCACCTCTCTGTGCACGTTGTTTGACAGCCTTGGTTGAAATTCTTTGCATCACATGTGTTTTTAAAATCAGAGGTTATTATTTATGGGCAAAAATTTGGATATATTTCAGTCACTGGGGAATCAAGATGGGAGATGTCATGTAACTTTAAAAAGAAAAAAGTGGTTTTGCCCTGTCTTAGTTCCTTTGGCATCTATGCTGCGGTTCTGAACTATTTCTGAATTGGCAGGTTTTCAGCACGTCAGTTCAGTGAAGCCAAGTAATATTCAAATTGTATATAGGAACAGTGTGCATTTGATTTTGCATGGTAATGAATGTGATAATGGATTTTTATGGGAATTTTTATGTGGAATTTTCTCCTAATTTTTATTTTACAGATAATAAGTTTATTAAATGTATTTACACCACAGAAGTCACTAGAAGAATTTCAGGATGTGTAAGTACTAGTTTTTTTGTTTTAATTTTCCTGACAAATACTGCCCTAAGCCCTGGAGCTCTGTTTCCAGTATCCTACATAATTCACACTTGGAAGATAAAGGGTAACTGAAAGCTGAATTTAGCCTTTAATTAGTTGTTATTCCTAGATTTTTTTATGAAAGACCAGGAAAGTTGTTTCATTCCATGCATAACATGGAAGTGGGAAATTAAAGTTTTATTCACCTTTTAGTCATCTGCTTGCCATACTTTGCTGATTGCATATGCATCTGATTTGTGTGCATTGTCCTTTAGCTAAATGGGTCACTGCAGGATAATAGCTCAGTCTGCATAACCTGATATCACTGTTTTGCCATGCCAGTCACATCAGCACAACAGTATTTTTGGCCTCAATTAAGAACTGAAGATATTTCTTTTTTGATGCAAGCAATGTCAGTTGATCTAGAAAGGATTCATGGCAGTTTAATTAGTGGAGTATTCATAGATTCCAGTGAATGCGCTGTTGTGGTTTGTGAATGGGCTACTTGGGTAAACAGGGGAGTGTGTGTGTGTCTTAAGTGGATAAGCAGAGGATATTTCAACTTGAAAATTAATTGTATCTTCTTAGTTCTTGTTGTGTTTTTCTTATTTAAAAAATAGAATGCAGTGAAAGGAAGCATCAGGTTTTGATACATTGCAGTATCTGCAATTTCTGCATCAGCTTCAGTCAGTTTTCCATGCTGCATAAATTCAGAATTATTCTTCTGTATTGCTGTGTATAAACTAGAGGAATTCTAATTTCAGATGGACTACTGAACACTTGATTTTTAATAGCGAGACTATTTAATTTGAATATATAATTCAGTTTTGAAACTGGTCATACATGGTTCTTTTAATCATAAGCTTTTTAACACGTTGGCAAAGTAGCTGACTTTGTTAAACAACTCTCACACTAAGCTTAAACCTGATATGAAAAGTAAGACTTGAGTTTTCTTAATGCTTTCTTTCTTGTGCTATAGATATTTGGTCATGGAGCTGATGGATGCAAATTTGTGCCAGGTTATTCATATGGAATTGGATCATGAAAGAATGTCTTATCTTCTTTACCAAATGCTGTGTGGTATCAAACATCTCCATTCAGCTGGTATCATCCACAGAGTAGGTAGTATTAGATCATTAATGATACTTTTTATGAACATAGATGTTCTCAGAAAACAGGGTGGGGGGAAGGCAAGGGGTTGCTGTTTGCTAGGTGTGTATTTATTTCATTCATAAGAATATTATTAAATGTGAACATCTTTCTAGTTCAAAGATAAAACTTATTGTAAATAGATCTTAAATCAGGTTATCTGAACTGATTAAAAGATAAAACAATAGTATCTGCGGACCTTTCAAACTACAAAAGAATTAGTCTTAAGAAGTAATGTTTACCTTTTAAATATATCTATTCTTGAAGATGCTCAAAAGCTTGGACGTGGGCCTGGGCTGCTGCCTTCTATTTTCTGCTGCTTTTATCTATTTATTTCATTACTAGTCTGTTTGACACTTCAGCTTCTTTTCTGTTCCTTTTCTTTTCTTCCCCTACTTCCTGGACATACTTGTCTTGAATGTCTGTCTTTTGCCTGATGGCTAAAAACTCTATCTAGTTATAGTTTAGTGTGCTTTTTTCCTTTATGTTCAATCCATAAACATGATTGAGAAGTTGTGTAAATTACAACAAATCTACCTTCCTAGATCTTTGCTGAGAAAAACTTAGCATGAAAATCCTGTGGTATGAGGAAAGAAGTTTATATATAGTTGGCTTATGTGTATCCAGGTAGTCTTGGTACCCAGTGTTCCTAAAGTAATGGAGTGAGGTGTGTAAGAGCCTGAAGCAGGGGGGACTGGAACTCCAGCTGAATTCCACCTGACGTAGTGAATGTGATTTGAAGCTAAAAGGAAGACAATATTTGCTGAGAAATTTGAGCTCATAAGGTCTAACATAGTGATCAACAGAGCTGGTACTGGTTGAACAACAAAATGAGCAATGAGAGGAACTGCGCAGTGAATAGCTAACCAGAGGCGTGAGGTTATTTGAATGGGGAAGCTGAAGTGGTGAGAATTAGGTTGGGTTAGTTTAGGATCAAAATAAAATGACCTTTCTGCAGTGGAAACTCTTTATTAAGAGGTCTGGTTTTGAAAAGAAACCAGGCCGGGAAAGGAACAGAGCTGGGATAGCTCAGAAGGAATGGAATAGCAGGAATTGCATCTAGAAATTACTCAGGACTCTGTGACTGGAGTCAGTTCAGTAGTGCTCTGCAGAACATTTGTTGCCTGAAATGTGCAGAGCCGTGTGAACTATTTGCATGTCCTCATCTCCTTCAAGAAAATGAAGTTCTGTACCTGAGAACGTGCTTTGTTTTCCCTAACTGTGTGTTCCTTTGGGCACAGTAATGACTGTCCCCATTAAGCATATCTCCTAAACTATTCTATTTTTTTCCTCACTCATGAGTTACTTAGTCTTTGCACTATATCCTAGTTCTGTGAAGTTTACTAATCACTATAATGCATGTGGCTTGTCTGTTATTAATAAATACAATTTATTAATGCTTTGTGTGTTGGGATATTCCTTTTCCTACACATAAATGCCTAATTGATGAGGATGTCTTTAGGTTCTATGCCCTAATGACAGTATTTGGAGCCTAGTATCCTTTACCATGCAACTATTTGTGTGTAAAATAGGTCCACTTAATGTGTTAATGTAGGAAGGAAATGTATGTAACTGAGTATCGTGCCAGAGCACAACTGGGTAAAATAGGCTCTGCAGACAACTTTGATTCTGGTTTTCTGTGGTTTTTTTCTAAGTGCTGATCTGTGTACCATTTAACTTGTCTTTAGTCTGTGTATAAATAAGCAGATATATCAGAACAGAAATAGAAAGTTGTTATTGAATTGATGCGTGTTGCCTGGGGGGGGGGGGATGGTGGTGTATTATTGTTTATGTTGATCCTTCCCTAACTGCAGTAATTTCTTGTTAGGATTTGAAACCCAGCAACATAGTAGTAAAATCAGATTGTACGCTCAAAATCCTTGATTTTGGACTGGCAAGAACAGCATGTACTAACTTTATGATGACTCCATATGTAGTAACACGGTATTACAGAGCACCAGAGGTTATCCTTGGAATGGGATATAAAGAGAACGGTAAGTTGCTGCAGTAACACTTTAAATCCTTTGTCTAAAGTGTAGCTGTCTCAGAACTTAACAGCTTTGAAAGGAGGAGGGAGGGCTGGTTTCCCCCTCCCATGTCTGTTTTTCAAGTATGTTAATCATAGTAGTGGAAATAACAAAAATTACACTGTAGTAATTTTGGTGAATATAATAGTTTTCTGCTCTGTGTACATTTTATTCCCTTTCCCCTTCTATTGATATATCTTTTCATGTGTTGTTGTGTTGTCTTGTTGACTTTTGTGCCAGTACATCTTCTTGCTTTCTCACACGGACTTGGGGATATCATGCTTTTTTTATACATGTCACTTAGGTTGTGTAAAACAAGGGACTCAGGACCTTACTGGGCTACTGATAATGAAAATGAAAAACGTTTAATGCATCAGGCAGCTTGTTGTGCAGCAAGTGCAGGTGTGGATCAGAACTTTAGTAGAGGCTGTTCTGGATAGGACAAAAAATAATCTGCAGGACTGTAGGAATACAGTGTGAGCTTACAAATAACTAACTGTGGTATTTAAAAACCCTCTTTAATCTTTTGTCCTTGTTGCACCTAACATATGATAGTGGATATCTGGTCTGTTGGGTGCATTATGGCAGAAATGGTCCTCCATAAAGTCCTGTTCCCAGGAAGAGATTGTATCCTTCTTCATGGTTGTTTCAGTAAACACTGATTGTATTTCACAGAATGCTAGTAGCAAAACTTAACAACAGTCAGTTGGTGTTGATATGATTGAAAATTCATGTTAGCAGTTTGGTTTTCCACATTGTTGTGTTTTATTGTAGATGCTAGATGTTTTTGTTTGTTTTCCTCACTTTTGTTCATGATACTTCATAATTTGACCATTTCATTTTTACTTTCAGTTGATATCTGGTCAGTTGGGTGCATCATGGGAGAATTGGTGAAAGGTTGTGTGATATTCCAAGGCACTGATCGTATCCTTCCCTAGTCATCCTTGAATCCCCTTCCACTTTCAACAGAAACACAATTCTTTTAATCTGTATAAAAGCATAAACAATATTTTCAAGAATATGTTTTACTAGATCTGCTGTACTATTTGAAATTAGTGTCATTAACCAAATTGTAGAGCTTTCCATTTTATTTTCTTAGTAGACTGTATTTAATGTAATTTGAACTGGTTGAATCCATGGAATTCATATTAAGAGCTTCAGCTTTTATTATTTAAGAAAGGATACTGTTAGGTTTAAAAAATAAATAGCAGTAAGTATATTTTCTTCTTTGTAGAAGTGTTACAAGCAAAAGACTACAAAGTGACTTTTTACTGTGCATGGATTTTGATATTTATTTGAACAATAGACTCATTTTTTTATTGTACAATTCAGTTTGTCAGATTTTTCTCTTGCTTATTAGGACTTGCTGAGCAAGAGTGTCCTAATTGCAATCACACTGCATGAGAAATCTTTTATTACTCTTATTTCATATAAAAAGAAAACCTTTTTCTTTTTAAAGTTTTTTCATTCTATGAAAATCTCATTTTGGACTTACTTTTTCTATAAAATTGTTATTCCTCCATTTCTCCCTCCAATATTTTTGACCCAGATCTATCTCCATAAAATTCTGCTTTCTTGTATGATAGTAATAGTCGGAAATTTTACTGTATTAAAAACAAACCCCTCATATCTATGTTTTCATGCCTTAGAGATTTGAAATCTCAAAGAAGTCTGTACACTGTTTTAAGTAAACAGAAGTGATCATTTACTAACGTAAATGTTCTTTGAAGGTTTTGATGTATTTCAAAATCTTTCCCTTAGAAACATTTCAAACATTTGACTCATTTTCAAATTCCAATTCTAAAAATTGGAATAAAACCAATTTCATCTTTTATAAATACTATCTTACAAAGTAGTAGTGTGGTAGAACTAGATGTTCTGAATTGATGAGCAAATAAATAGAATCCAGGTGATGTAATTAAAGCACAATTGCCAGTTATGGCTGTAGGTCGTACGAAGCTAGAGCTCCTTGTGGTCCAAGATTTTGAAGACACTGTATTTTTGCTCATCAGCAAGGAGAAGTTGAGTCCACCACTAAAAATATCAAGTATGTGTTCACAGGTATCAGTGTATCTTATAGAGGAGGACTTTCAATTTCAATGCTAAATTTCATGACACTAATCTTCAGCAGTTGATCATGCATTATTTAGTAGTACAAACAATTAATTGTTAAATAAGTCTTTTTTGTTTTCCACCTTTCTTCCTTTCTATACTTATTGTTTTACCTTTTGAAGCCTTCAGACCAACCTAACACAATTCTTCATGGATGTTATGTGTCTGTCATCTGCATGTCAGCATGAACTATTTTGAGTTATTCATGAATAAATGAAGGAAATTTTGTCCATACTTTTTGACTAAGCAAGTTATATCTGTGGTTTTCTGGAGGTCACTGAAATTCCACCAGTCTGTATTTCAAGGAGTCTTCTCGCCTGGTATCTTATCAAAGTGCATAGCTGTGCTTACAGGGGTTTTTACTTCTTGTAAGACTTTCAGTTCTCTTTAATGTGAAATACTGATAACTGTTGTTGAAACTTCTCCTGAGTGATGACTGCTCCAGTCAGATTGTCATTTTCTTTTACCTTCAGCTGCAGGGTTTTTTAAACGATGTGGTTTGTGGGCAATGCTGGTGTAAACAGCTATGAAGCATTGCTTTTTTGTGTGTGTGTCTGTGTGTATGCTTGTTAAACTTCAGTTGAAGACTAAATTAATATTTGGGGAATCAAGTTCAGCATGTATTTTCCCATAGGGTCGACAGGATTGTCAACATACTTAGAGCAGTGCTCTGGGTGGAGTGAGGTGCTCTGCATAGCCAGTGTGATGGATGATGCACTGGATCTGCTCCTGACTGGGAGTGTGGGGACCTCAGTTACTGGCAGTGGCTGTTGCACTGGAAATAACAAATGTACAAAAACTAGGCAATGTAGCTACCTAGGCTGAAATAATAGAAACCTAGCAGCACCAGTATGGTTTTAGTGCTCTTTCTGACCAGATGGTGAAGGAAACTATTTTCATGACTCATGCTTACTTGAGGATGATCATGTTTTATTGTGATTGTAATAAGGCCTCTGTTTTCAACTTTTCTTCCAGAGTCCCTGAAAGTAGGCAGATATACTTGGCATGGGCTAAAATTCTGTTTACTTTTGACCCCAAGGTCACTAGAACAGGAAAGGTAGTTTGTCTGCAGGTTGTGAAGTTATTCACACAGGATGTGCTGCGTGCTTTACATGGAAATTATGATTTTCTCCCATTTGAGTTTCTGATAAAAGGCTTAACTTATTTCAAGCCCAGTCCTCCTCCTTTTTCTTTTATTTCAGCTTTCAGTATCGGTAAAGCATTTTAAACAATCCAACATTTTTCCCCCTGTTTTTATTACTGAAGTGGGATAGGTCATTAAATTTTCCTTCCCTCCCTTCTATGTCCTGAGACTACAATACAGTGGACTCAGTTTGAGTGCTGTTACTCAAAGCAAAAGCAGCTTCTTGAATCTAGATTGGTGGAGATCTCACAGAAACTGTTTTTCCAGCTAGGAACAAAATTTCCTGTTGTATGTTAAAATTTCCTTTGTATGTTCTTTGTTTTAGCATGAGAGTTAACAGTATTGATGTCTTAATTTTGATTTGAATGCAGTTTTTCCATTGGAATGTATTCAATAAGCAAATTTTCAATCTTCGTATCAGAAGTCTAAAGTCTTAACATGAAGCATTGAGTGTATGTATATTTCTAGCTGAATTCGTGGCACACTAACTGAAATAAAAGTACCTTAGTGTTTTTATAATACATCTTAATTCAAAGTGCAGCAAACTTACTGTTTCATTGCAAAATCTGTCTATGAGAATGAATGAGTTGATCATGAATTTAGCTAGGACATTTTGCAAGGTCGATAGTTAGACTCTGCTGGAATTGCACTTTCTTTCTATCAGGAGAAAATGTAAATCTCAGTAAACTTAAGTATCAGGAATATTAACTGTAGTGTCTTCTGAGTGTGATAAATGAGCTTTGTTGCCTCAGCGAGGCTTATTCAGAGCAGACTCTGGTATCTCTAACCGTGTCACCGTGTCTGGGAGAAATGCCCTCACTTGAAAGCAGGAGAAGGAGCAGTCCAGAAGAAACATGAGGCACAATTTCAGCTTTCAGCTTGTAAATGCAATTTCTATAAAATACTTAAATTCTAAATTTAAGAAGAAAGTAGGCTTAGAGTATCAGCATCATTGATACACTTAAACAAAAGAACATGCTAAAACCCTCCAGGAATCTGGATTCGCTGTTCAGAACACCTTTGAACCTTTCCTGAAGGTGAAAATTAACAAAACCCCCAAGCATCCAACCAAAGCCCCAGAACTGCTACTACCCAAAACCTGATTTCCTTAGGAAATGAGCACACAATTCCTTACTTTGAATGGGATGTATTTGACTGCTTTAAGGTATTTTTCATGTATTTTTCCATACTTTCAAGAATCTTCACTGCTGATGGTATCATGTTGTACTTTGAAGATTCAAAGCAGCCTTTCTTTCCTGTCCTTACAGTTTTGCTGTGGATACAATTGCCAAGTAAAGCTGCTTTTAGACTCAGAGAAAGTATTGCTTTCAATGCTAGCCAATAGATAATAATGAGAAGATGCTTGAGCATAATACATTGTGCAGCACTTCTGGCCTGTCCTTAATATTATGAAATCTGAATCTTGTTCTTTTTTTATGTCAGTCTAGCTTTTTGCATGGCAGCTCGGAATACTGTTGATGCTAGAATGAAGTTCATGTTTGTGTCCTTTGTTCGAGTTTCCATTAACTTTTCAGATTTCTGCAAGTGATATTTTTGTATAGTGCAGACTTCAAACTCTTCAGCTGATTTTCCTAAAGATATGGTGCAGATATTGATCAATGGAATAAAGTTATTGAACAATTAGGAACACCATCAGCCGACTTTATGAAGAAACTGCAGCCTACAGTGAGGAATTATGTGGAAAACAGGCCAAAATATCCCGGTATTAAATTTGAAGAGCTATTCCCAGACTGGATATTTCCATCAGAATCTGATCGTGATAAGTTGAAAAGTAAGACAAGATTTTTTTTATATCTTTTTCTTTTTAAGATGTTAATTTAAAATCTCTGCAGCACACTTAATAAACAACAAAAACTAATATAAAATGTTTATTGCAATAGTTGTCAATATAAGAAGCTCCATACCTTCTGTTCCTAAGGAACGTGTCCTGCAATCTTAGTAGTAGTTGTTAAATACAGAACTGTTTCCCTCTTCCCAGTATTCTGTTTAATACTCTTAACTCTAGTCTATTGAAAAACATCAGTTGCTTAAATGTTTTCTATTATGGAGATTATCTGTAATTATTTGTAACTAGCTTTTTCTAGTTAATGTGTGTATATAACTTATTTTGGCTATACTTTGACTTCAGGTGAGTACTGATACAATGAGTAAAACCCCACCTTATATTTTCTAGATGGTCAAATATTTATTTATACATAAAATAACTTGTTATGGCCTATTTTATTAGTACAATTGTCATTCAAACAACAAAGAAACATCAGTGAAGTGCCACTGCAACAGTGAGTAGCCAGTTATCCTGCAGTAATGCTTCTAAAAGAAAAACTAATTTGATACAGAAGTCTGATCAGATAATTTCTGTACCAAGATATTTTTAATAAGCTTTTAAAAAAAATACATTTAGTGTGGTTGATGTTCAGTAATTAGTGCTGAATAAACTGTGACCCATGTAGCAGCTGTTCAAGCTGTTCAAAATTAAATTTAGTTGGTGTCAGTTGCTGGGTTTATTTTGGATAATAGCAAAAAATACATAGCTGTACAGGGAAGTTTGGATTTGTGGGTCTGCTTTCACAGTGAAGTCTTACATGCATGTCTTATGCTCCTAGTATTCATTTCCTATGTCAGATGTTAAACTCTACAGCTTTTTTATGTGTATGTTCTTTTCATTTTTACTTTCTAGCCAGCCAAGCTAGAGATTTATTATCAAAAATGCTTGTAGTAGATCCAGACAAGAGAATTTCTGTAGATGAAGCCTTACGTCATCCTTATATTACTGTCTGGTATGATCCAGCTGAAGCAGAAGCTGTAAGTTTCCATTTAAAATAACTTTTAAGATACCAGTTTAATAACTTTTAAGTTTAGTTTTAGTTAGATGCATGCTTTGAACTGATTCTTTGGCTAGCAGAAGCCACACATAAAGCCTTCAGATCAACATTAGGGGCAGAATCACCTGAAGAACAGCTGCTGGAGTGCAGTTGATTTCATTTTGAAAGTGTTGTTGATAGTTCCTTTTTGCTTTACAGAAGGAGTTGCCTATGTGATGGCAATCTAGGCTTTTCAAAAAGGGGTTCTTTTCTAAGGCCCCATAAAGCGTTAAAATGAGTGTAATTTTAGTTGTGCTTTTAAGTAGCCTTTCAGTGGCAGCAGGAAGTAAAAGCAAACTCTGGGCTTTCAAAATGCATGTGAGGTATAGAGTCTAGACTGCCAGAGATGAAGGTAACAAAATGCTAAGAAAGCTGTCATTTTTAGCTGTTTTAGTTATGATTGGTTGTGTTAACCTCATGTGGTAGATACTCTATAGACTTTCTTCTCTTTGTAGCCTCCACCTCAAATTTATGATGCGCAACTGGAAGAAAGAGAACATGCAATTGAAGAATGGAAAGGTAAAAAGAGAACATGTGAAATTACATTTATTGTAAGAACTTGTATTATTAATGCATGGCTTGCAGTACATGTGCTCAATAAAATGCTGCAGTTTTCATCTTTTATCCTTCCCATTTGTAATCTCAACATTTCTTTTTCCTTGATAGAAAATCCTATGATAGCAACGTGCACCTCTTCTCATTGTGCATTATTTAAGCCGTATCTCTTGACAATATTTACTAATTCATTTGTTCTAGAAGTCTTAAATAGAAGAGCTTTTTTGGTGTGTGTGACTTTGTTTGATTTCTTTTTTTTTCTCTCATTGCTTATTTATTGATCAAATAGGTTAAACTGTTGACTTTAACAAAAGAACATATGGCGTTGTGGCATTGAAATCAATTCACCTTGTAGTGGTAGTCAAACACATTAAGTGGTCAGGTATTTTAAATTTTAAGCAGCTACCGTCAGAGGGCCAAAGGCAATAGACATCTTTGACTACTTTGAAACCTGCTTGCTTTTGTGAAATAGCTTTATAAATCTCAGTATTGATTCTGGCTTATATTTCCTTTAGGTCATATCTGCACAGTTATACTTCAGGTTATTTTGGGTTAATGCAAGGTGGAAAATTAAAATGTTTATTTAACTCTGAATCAGTTTGTAAATCATGTTGCTCCAAATTAAGGAAGTCTGTATGGACTTTTTAAAATCCAAATATGACTTTTTTTCCCCCAGTTAATATCAGTGCATTGTAGATACAGCTGAAGTTTTGGGGTGGGGTGGTTGCTATTTTTAAGTGGACAGCTATTTATAAAATATGCTGATTCTGGTACATGCTTAATGTCTTTCTGTCATGCCTAAAGAAAATCCATAGAATTATCTGATTATGCTGTAGGCCTTTAAAAAAACAAAAGTGAAAATACTTACACAGCTGTCCTTCCAGACTGACCCTTAACCATTTCATTGACCTTTGTGAATTGCGTACAAATCCTCCGTGACCTTACAATATTTTTTTTCTCTCTTTTCTCTCATTCTTCCCACCCTTCTCATGTAAGAATTAATATACAAAGAAGTAATGGATTGGGAAGAAAGGAGCAAGAATGGTGTGGTAAAAGATCAGCCCTCAGGTTAGTCATTGTTTCAGTAGTTCTCCTGTAGCTATCATGCATAGTGCTGATCTCTTGCACTAGTGAATGAAGATATCCTGCTTAATAATCCAGGTAGGCAAAAGTTTCATTATTCAAGACTCTTTGATTTTGATCTGCCTTTGGAGATCCATGTGCAGTAGTTCTCTGTTGTTACAAAGTAAGTTACAGGTAAACTTTAAGGAGTCCAGTGTGTCCAAGACCCTGAGCTGCCTTCTTTCTCCCCTGAGGGCTGTCATCAAATGTATCAATACCGTGCTACCTCACTTGTTGCAGCATAGATAGCTTTTACACTGAATGCTCATTCTGTGGCTCTGCATGAATAAATCCCTTTCATGCAGGCTAAAACATCATTGGGGCTCCTTTAAAATAATTAATAGTGCAAAGTATTTATGCTCATGATTGAATCATTGATTGCTGCTGTTCATGTTATACATTGCCTACCCCCACCTACCCTTGACTTCCTCTCCAGAGAGAGAGAAGAATAAATATCTCTTAATGCTCATTTTTAGTTTTGACTACTAAATGCTTGCTTTTCTGTGCTTTATTTCTTTTTCTAAGGATTTCTGTGGAGAAAGTGATGTTATTTGTGTCTGCAATATTGTCTTGCCTCAGATTTTATTATGTTTGGTTTACTTAGCACAGATGCAGCAGTGAATAGCAACACCAGTCCTTCCCAGTCATCATCTATCAATGACATTTCATCCATGTCGACAGAGCAAACATTGGCCTCCGATACAGACAGCAGCCTCGATGCCTTGACAGGACCCCTCGAAGGATGTCGATGATCAGCCAGCATTGCAGACTTGACTTTGGAAAAGATCTCTTGCTTCCATTGGGCCTGAATTGCTTGTAAGTTAATGGAACCAAGTAGAAAAACTCCATGTTCTGCATGTTCTGCTAAAGTAATGCCTGTTTTTTTTTTTACTCAGTTGTTATGAAATTGCCTGCTTAATGTTGTAGAATGAAAGCAAATCAATGTTTAAAGAGCAAAAGATTTTAAATTTAGACACTATTATAGGCTTTTATTTGTTTCAGCCTATTTCAGGTGAGCAGTTATAATAGACTTTTAGCCAATAACTCTCTTCAGTCCCAACTAGCAGGCTTCTGTGACACAATGGTTGTTTACATTTTAGTACAGTATTACTCATTAGAGGTTTTTTGAATGTATAGTCTCGATGAAGTTTGTTTTAACGTGTGACTGTGGCAGTTCGCTTTAATTAACGACTGGAGCGTTGTATGTAAGTGTGATCTCACATGTGGAATTCTGTCAGTTCTATGTTTAAAGGGCAGATATTCTTCCACTTAGCACTTTTTATTTTATTGAGCCCTCTCTAGCTTCACTTTCCAATTCTGTCTTATCTTCTTGTAGAAGAGATAAACGTGAAATGTAAAGAATATAGCCATTACTTTGTATTTCACCTGTGAGCATGTGTGTCTAACTTTTCAGTTCTTTAAATATAGGTGGAAGATACAGTGGCTTAATTAAACGTTAAGGAAGGATGAGTGACTTATCTGTGAAGCAGTGCCTGTTTAGAAGAGGAGAGAGTGCTAAAATGTTCTGTATTTTCTAGCTTGTGATACTGGTCTTTTACCAAAAAGCAAACAGAAAAGGAAATTTTATCTGTGATGCTCTTCATTCACTGCGAACTCTGATAAAAGGACAGATGAATTGGAGAGACTTGCAGCCTCTAAAAGAGCTGCATAAATGTGTTCCATTTTTTTAATGGGTCCATTCTGTCTAGTGAGTAATTAAAGAAAGAAAAATGCAGTAGTTTTGAGTCACTTGTAAATTAAGTATTTAGTTAACAGAGTTTAGCTCTATTCTGGCCTTAGGAACACCTCTCTATTTGTACTGGGAGATGAAAACATATTTAGTACGTATTTTCTAAATACAGTGTCAGAAGAGATTGAGAATATTTGCTGCTTTGATACAGGCTTATCAGTACAGTTTTCAGAACCAGATAATACAAACGTTGCCTGTTACACTGCATAATATGTTGAATTAGAAAATGTATTTGTAGTAGAGTAGGGCTTAAATTGCTTTATACTGCACTCTTGTGAATTTGTGCACGTTCACTTTGGAGTGCACAGGTGTGAAACTTTGCTAAAGGATCGTTTGTGTGTGTGTGTGCATGCATGTGAGACTAAACTATATCGCTATAAGAGTAATAGAGATGTACAAGATGAGGTAAAACACCACTTTCTTAAAGGCACTATATTTAGCTGTTGATCCAGATACTCTTGACTTGAATATATAAATAGAACTTATAAAATATACTGGCCCAGCCAGCCACTGCATTACTGACATATTTCTCTTGTAAAAGAATACTCCGTTGTTTCTGACCTTATAATTTGAAAAGCATCAGTTTCTCTTTATGCAAATATTACTTTTATGTTAAAAATGTACCACTTTTTAATAGCTAAATTTGCTTTAGCAAAAATACTGTCCCAGAAGGCTAAAAAAACCCCAAAATGAACCAAGTTCTTAACATTAACTTCAGAATTGTCATCTGGAATCTTGTATTTTTAAAATTCTATTTAAATGAATTGCAGGATATTAGGGCTTGGGTTTTTTCCTTGTTGTTTGGTTTTAAACCTATGGATACCTTTATTTTTGGATACTGACAATATATGTGAAATATTTTTAGTGCACTTTTGTCACTGGAAAAAAAAAACCCTACATTTAAAAATAGCTATTTACCATATAACAGAACAGTACAGGTTGCTGTTCTTTGGCATCTCTTTAATCCTTATTATTTGTGTAAATTAAAATTACTAAAGACCTATTCAAAATGAACAGTAGTGATTCACTATGCAAGTAACTTCCTTGGATTTCATTTTTCCACATTCTTTTTCAACTGAAGTTGCACTGTGCTATGTTCATTTTAACAGTTACTGCTTTAGAAGGCTTAACACAACAAAGATTTTAGATATTCAGAGTGGAATTTTTCCTATTGGATTTGGTCTGCTCAAAACTATGAGGGTTGGACCAGATGACCTCCAGGTCTCTTCCAACCTAAATTATTCTGTGATTCAAAACGTCATTTAGTATTTAACACAACTGCCTTATCTCCATGATTTGAGCTGGTATCTGACCTTCTCCTAGAGCATACTGTTAGCTTGTATATGTGCTCTTGAAAAAGAAGACCACAGAGATTAACTGAGTTTCTTTGTAAATCTTCTTGTAGGATAAGCTGTCTCATAACCTTATTTTTTTTATCATCATCTTGCTATGGCATACATTGAAGCTTCCAAGTTTTACAGAAATGTTGCTGCCTTCAGAGTATGCATGAAATATCTGTGAATATTGTGGATTTTGATTCCAGTATAAACCAACATCAAACTGCTAATATCTGTATGAACACTGATCTCAAGAAGACACATATGCAGGTTATATTCAGAAAAACGCATGCAGAATAGATGCATGCTAAAGCTCCCATGCTATTTCAGTGTGCACATATAGACTATAAATGCACTGCATGCAGATTATATGCATCTAGTTGTATTCCTGACTGCACATAAAGTTCAGTGCCATGTTTGTGAAATGGTCATCAATGCCGTGAGAGCTTCACTGACGGAGGACAAAGTGCACATGTAACTTGACGAGGGTTTAGAAGTTGAGAGTTTGGTGTGCAATAGAATCACTTTTATTCCTAATACTAAAATCATGTATGTTAAGTGATGCAATTGACCATTTTTTTGCACTTTGGCATTTATAAATATTTATATGTATTTAAAGATTAAGACTATGTGAGTGTGTGTATACGTATATATATAAAGAAACCTGCTCAGTTTTGTAAAAATGAATGTTACTTTTCTTTGAGAGACTTTGTATAGTGTTAACACTACTGCAGTATACATAAACAGTTGATGAAATCAGACTAGAAATAAGTGGTGGTCAAAATAGATACAATCTGTAATCTTAACTGCTCACCTGAAAGAAAGAGGGATCTATGGCTATCAATCAGATTAGTTACCAGAAACATTGTTAGATATATGAACACTGAGTAGCTGAATGGCATTGCAGAAATGGAGTATGTTTTAAACAGTTCATTTCATCTGTGCTCATATCATTTTTCCTCAAAACCCTACGATCTTTAGAAAGAAAAGCTTGGCATTTTGAACTCTGATAAGCAGCCTGTAAGTGTGATTTGAGGAAATACTGTGATATGGCAAATTTAGTTTTATATTGAAAAAGATGAGAAGTGAATGTTAAAATTAAGGCTTTGTCTGCATGAATCACACAGAATAAACTAGTCTAATGACTGGAAACTACTGTTTGCAAACAGCCTTGGAGGTTTTGTAATGTTTTTCGGTAAGGGTTTGCATTTCCTTGTCAAAATAAATTCAACCTTAACTAGAAATTAACTAGTTGGTTGGTAAGTTTCAAAAGCTATAAGGAACCAGAGGGCTCTGGAGGTTTTTGTTGTCTTTTTTAAAGACCTAACAGAGCATATGTGTTTATTCAAAATTAATTAAGGATAAAAAAAAGTGACTCCATGTGTTCAGTTTTCCTTTCCTAAAGGAAAATTGGTTTCCTTTTTAGATCTATTTGGCTTTAAATCCTTATTTTATCAATTAAGTAGCATTTAGACATTCAAAATACAGCTGACATCCCAAGTTTCCAAGAACCGAGTGGATGACCCTTCTGTTGGCAGAAGTGCAGTCCTCTATTTTCACATGTGCTGGAAGTTGAGAGGTTAAAGTGCAGACAAATCTTTCCTGAGCATAATGCTGGTTTGGAGTACGGGTTCAATCTTGCAGCAATACACTTTGTGTGGTAGTGTTTCATTTGAACTGTGACACTTGAAGTGGAAGTTTAAGCATGGTGGGGGGTAAATGCTGAACAGCCTTTGTCTGTATATTCTACATATGTCATATGGATTCTATCAGGGCTTGATGCTAAACTTAGTGATAACATATACTGGGAACCAAATTCTTTCCTGGGAGGTGAATTGTGGAATTCCTGCTCAAAACTGGTTTTGATGTAGGGATGCCAGCACCCAGATGTGGAATTTGGACTTGAGTTCCTATAGATGAATCTAGTGATTTCTTTGCTTTTCCAGAGTGTCTTTTGGTTTTATTTTTTTTAAGATGTTGAAATATGACATAAAAAGTGTATTCTGGCTCATTATTTTACATATATTTTTGATTGTCTATTACAGGAGTGATAGTGATGTTCTAAAAGCTTATTACACAACTTCTCAGATCAGTTTTATTTTTTCCTGCTCTGCATGCTAAGAATGTCTGGAGCTAAACTAATCTTTTAAGCAAACCATCTTTTGTCATATTCGTGTTGGAGGAAAGTGAGGAGATAACCATCGTTTCTGTTTGTGTTCTATAAATTGACTATTTTTGTAGCTAAAAGTTTAGTTATGGGATTGAAATCCCACACATTGTTGCTTTATGGCTATAAATATTCCCTGGGTCCGCTATTTCAAACAGTATGTGTATAACAAGTCCAGTATAAAACTGAACTAATAAAATGCACTCTTCTGCAATTTGTTATTGAAAATATGGCAAATTATTTTAGTCCAAGACTTCAAAACAAAATAGAAAAAATACATGTAACTCTTTAAGGTTTTTATTCCTTGATGCTGCTGTTTGTTTTTTGGAAAGGTGCTTGCAGTTTTGCACAGAAGAAATCAACTTTTATTAATTGCTGGGTTTGAAGCACTTTAGGATTCTTCTAAATACAGCCAGTATATAGTGTAAAAAGGAATGACATGAAAGTTTAATGTGTTTTAATTTTGGTTGCCATCTTTGCTATTCTGATGGATTTGATCAGTGTGTTCCTTGAAATATAAATCTGTTTTCAGAGATTTCAAATGAGAAATCTTTTTAATGGGCCAAAATTTGACACATAGTAAGAGATCATTTGAGAAACATCTTGTACTCAAATGCCCGTAGGTGACTTGAATAGCAATGTGACTACCTAACCATTTATTAGATAAAGAAACAACAAAGTTACAACAGTGTGTGTTCCTATAGTGAGCTCAGATAGCTATGAGCACTGGGATTCTTTTTCTTCAACAAAAAGCTTTTTATTACCTTTAGCTACACATCATAAGGTAGTTGTATCTGCTGTGGTGAGGCCAGGACATCTGTTTATTGGGACTCCACTGCAGTAGATGCTGTATGAATATACTACAGAAAGACATTGTCCCTGCTCGGAAATGCTAGTTCAAAACCCTGATGCTTTCTAGGGTGTACTTAAGCAAATCCCTGTGTATTTGTTTCTGTAGTTCAGCGCTCTGTAGTTTCTTAGGGTAACAAAAGCAGAGAAGAATGTAATCGGGTAAGAACATTTTATGTTCGCTACCTGAAACAGTCCTATTTGTTACTGATAACAAAGTGAATTTCATACCCGTGAGCATATGCTAATGTGTTGTCTTCTAAAGGGGAAGATCTTTTTTTGAGAAACCAAGCGTGTCACATAGTTTTTCTATGAAATCAGATGCTTAAATTGGTGCTAATTTTTTAAAAGAAGATGTAACAGATGGCTAGCAGTGTATTTGTCTGTTTTTGATACCTATATTTTCTTAAGTGATGACAAGCCAAACTTTATAAAAATGAACCAATGCATTTTCAGCTTCATCAGATTCCCAGGTTTTCCTCAAGTAAAATGTTTAAACGTCCATGGTAGTTGCTAGTTCTTTGGAGCTATTGCTTTCAAGTGTTGTGTACGCTAATAAAATGAACACACTTAGAAAAGATAGAAAGCATCACTGTCCCTTTCTTGAAGTTACATGACATGTTGGGTTCCCCATGTCATTTTAGTAGCTTAGTGTAATCAAGATACCTAATTAAAAGCAAGTCACAGATACCTACGTGCAGTTAACTCAGTGCAGTGAAGCCTTACCTGGTCATTAAGATAATGTATAAAGATTATATAAGTTTTCATCTCTTTTGAAGAGGGAATAACAAATAGAAATAATTACCTGTTTTCATACAAATCCAAATGTTAATTGCAGAGAATATATTCTATAGTGTACTCCAGAACACATGCTATTAAAGAGTAGAATAGGCTCCTTGAAGTCATTTGTTATGAAATCCAGTTTTATCTATTGACTCAAAATAACCCCCCTCCAAAAAATCAGTTCTCTGAGAGTTTCTTTTGAGATGCCTTCAAGTTTTAACTCCCTTTGGAATGCTTTCTGTGGCTCGTTTTGGCCTCCCTTTCCCACCTTCTGTTTACCAAATGTCACAAAAAGTAGCATCAAGCCCTATCACTTATTACAGCGTTCTGATTTTATGGCCTTAATATTAGTTACAGTATGGTATATAATTTCAGAAGAAAGATGTGCTTTGAAGTCTGATTATATAGATACATGTGGCCTCTTTTGCCTATGAAATTAGGCTTTGATTGTCATATCTCGTTCTTGATGCTTGTGCAATAGGAACATGTTCCTTTCAATGCAGTGGCTATTTTGTCTGATGCTGGATTTTGTTTTCAGGATGACTAGAAAGTGTTTTGAGTTGTTTTTTCTTTATCAACAGCAGTTGTGCTTCCTTGGGGTTTTCTTTGGGGTTTTTTTTGTTTTTTTTTTTTTTTTTTTTGGTTGATTTTCTTCAAGGAAACCAGCATTTCTTCAGGAAAACTGTCAATAACTAGTTCTGAAGTTCTACTTCAAGCCTCATTCTGAAGCTTTGGGTTTTTTTCCTTCAAAAACGTTATTGTAAAACCGTACTAAAGCCACTGTAAAATGACAAATAAATATGTACATTTAAAAAACGTGAGCAGTCTGTCTTATTTACTGCAGTTATGTTCTCTTTTTCTTGATTCTTCCTGTGTTGAAGTAGACTGTTTTCTATACCCAAAATGGTGTGTGCTCTTAGTTACCCTAAACCATAAAGTTTCAGTTACCGCTTTAGCTTCCATTTAACCATAAGGTAAGTATTGGTGTGACAAGGGAATAAAGAAAAGCTTTAAGAGTTCGTTGAAGCTGCTTTCTCCTGGAACATCTGGAGACATGAACAGCAGCTGGGTTTACTGCCAAGTGTGTTTTGAAGTTTTGGGGGTTTTAAGTGACAGAAGCTTGTTTGGTAATACTGGCAGATCAGTATTCCCAACCGTGTGCTTCAATAGTGTCAGCATCAGATCGTAAGACTTGTTGCAAGTTTCAGGTAAGCTACCGGCTATATATATATATATATATGTATATGTATGTATATATACACACACATACTTTGGAAGAACTTTCTCTTCACTTTGTGCTCAGACAATGTTGTGTTTCATTTCATTCTCACTGAACATGGCAGGGGTACATGTAACGTGGGAAACATAGTTCCGTTGTACTCGCTTTGAGGAAGAGGTGAATACTCTTGCAGAGACAGTGATGAGGTTTCCAGGCCCTTTACAGAGCTTTGATCAAATTGCTTTTGAAGGAGGTTTTGTAGCATTAAAGGAGGGGGTTGCATAGCTGCCTGTCTAGATAGAGGGCAAGGGCTCTCAGCCAGCCTTTGGCATTGTGAAAGCCTCATCTGTGACAGTCTGATAAAATTTTTGCAGCAACATTGCTATTTCTTGTGTGGAGAACGTGGAAGTTTTACCTTTTTGTATGGAGCATTGCAACAGACGATCTGGATGGAGCAGGAATGCTTAGGAGATCACAAAGCTCCCCTGTATTTGATGGTAGGATGGCTTTCAGGTTGCTTCTTCAGCTGGAGGGGAAGATCTGATTCATTAAATAGTGAACAAAAAAGAATAAAGAAGCAGGATGATGATGTGTGCAGAGAAGTAATTTACAAAGCATTATCCAAGTACATTCCTTGCCTTAAGCTTTACTTTTTCTTTGGATTTCATATATAAATTTCCTATATATATTATGTATAGTACTTGGAGTTGGCAGGACAGTTGAAAGGAAGGTAAGGAGGGATGGAACTGATTAAACAAAACCTCAAATAATTTTTGAGGCAAGTAGCACTTGTGAAGACAGGGTTTTTTCATAGTAATGAGTTCTCTCAAGATGAATTAAAAAAGTGGGAGGGAAAAGAAACGGGAAGAATATAAGTGTCTGGAATTCAGATTAAAAAACTGCTCAGTTCTCCATTACTTGGTGTGAAGGTAAGGTGACAAAGAAACACATTATGATTCAGTGATGCACATGTAGAAACCCCGCAGTGCATGGAAGTGGTTGGCCAGCGTGTCCTGAGTGAAGAAGCTGCAGCGTTGCCCCGGGCATGGAATATGGGAATGCTGCTTCCCTCCAGGAACTTCCTGGGATAAGCCTGGCCTTTTGATTCACTCCTATTTGATCTTAAAACAAGCTGCTTGCTCTTCTCTGGGGAAGAAGAAACACATCTGTGTGATTTCTGCTTATTCATCATGAGCTGTTTTATCAAGTTATCAAGTAGACAGCCACTCTTGCATGTAATCTTAATGAAGAGCAAATAACAAACCACAGTTTATTCTCATATGAAGTACAATTTAAAGTACAAGACAGGTTAAAGTATACAGGTACCATTGCTCATGTTAGATTTCTGCAGTGACATAAAAGGACAGTGGTTCTTATATTAATATTTGCCTGTGTATGTGTCTTTAATGCTGGTATCAAAATAGTTAACACATCTCTCATGTGGAGAAAGGTACCTCTGGGGAGATGGGAGGAAGGGAGCCTGCCAGTGACAGTTTTAAGACTAATGTGTTCCTATGGGAGTCCTAGGGAAGCTTAACTATAATCCAGAGGAACAAATGGCTTTGTAAGAGCCCTTCTCATCCATAAATTAACATCCCTTCAGTGAGAGCACAGGAATGGCACGACAGCTCAGCCTCCTGATCATAGGGTTTTATGTAAGTTTAGAGAAGTAAAGCTTTTGGAATAGATGACATCCTCAGTTTATAAAACAGAGATGAAGTATTGGGATTAAAGCAGCAGGGCAAAGCAGATTAAACTTTCTACAAAAAGTAAACATATTTTGTATTTTTTTTCCCCAGCCAGATCTGGCTAGAGGACAATATTGTAAAAGTGGAGTGAGACATTGTAGGGGGAAAAGGGAGAATGTGAAAAGACTGAGGAAGAACATAAGAAGAGGTCCAATAAGGAGTAAAACCACTCTGATAAAGAGGAAGGGAGGTGACTGAATTGAAAGGGCAGTCAGCATAAAGCTGAGTAAATATAATCAAGACATTCTGTCAACATGCAGAGAGCTAAACTTCAGCTATTTTTACAACAATAATGTTAGACTGGAATTTCTGGCTGAATCTTCCCAGCATTTTTCCCCTGAAGCCTCATATTAAGGAGGAAAAATAGAAGTGTCATTTCCAGTATCAATGAACAGTGAAAGATTAAAACAACCTCTTCCCCTCACTTCTTCCACCTCTGCCAGTGAAAAATCTGAATGAGATCTTTATTTGTTATTTTTCAATGCAATATTGTAAAACGATTGCCTTATAAATTTCCTTGTTGTGGCATAGCAGCATGAATGAGGAACACTGAGAATTAGCTAGATCTTTTTGGTACAGCAATTACCATTTGTCATACAGCTTCTGCGCAAGGATTTAGAAAACCAAGCAGATCTGTTACATGTGTTTCCAAAAAGAGTTTACTGTAATGAAACATTATAGTAGTGGCAATTTGTATTCACTATGCAGCCAATTAAAATTCTGTGTAAAAGCATTGGCAAGATAGTATTTTCCATCTAATATCATAGATTTTGCCTTAGTTCCTCTTGTTTTGGGCACTTTAAGTGCTAATGAACTTATCTTTTGAACATTTATTTGCCTGGTTGCCAATTGATAGGTTTTGGAGAATGGAAATGTCTTTTCGTACCAAGTTTTTGCAGTATGTTGATTTATATACTGATTTATATACTAACAGATAGATAATACACTCTCTTACCTGATAGATGTTCCACAGAAATGATTGCGTAACACTTTAAATATTATTAATTCTTCATCACAAGCTTTCCACAGATTCTAATTTGATTGTCAATCCATTTTATGAAAAACACCCGACTAGAACTAGCATGGCTTTGCAGACAAGCAATTATAAGTAAATAAATATATAGAAAGAAAGCCTTAATTCTACCTTCCTAGAATAAGTTTTGGGTCAGCCTGTCCTTCTCTAATCGCCACTGCTCCAAACCTCATCATCAGGGAAGGATCTTTGTTGTTCTTTAATACTTCACAGTGAGTACTCTCGTCAAGTCCATTTAGTTTGCACACTTTGATATAGCAAAATATTTCTCTTTCTTTTAAATAACTCCTCTTGAGAAAATAATTGTATTTTATTAAAAATGGAGACTTCGGTCTCACTTTTTATGATAAAAAAAAATCTTTAAATGTGTCAAGAATTTAGTTACATGTTTCAAGACAAAGCACTGATGAAAGAACTGTCACTGGCATTCTAAGAGATCCTTGCTAGAGGAACAGATTCTGTTGTACCGGGCACTGTCAAGTAGTAACTCCATGTGCTGAATTCTCTGAGGAGCAAAAATGATTCATACTTCAGCAACGTCTAAATGCAAAGTATGGTGTGACCACGTTTGTACCAAAGAGTCATCTGTGCAAGTCTTTGTTCATGTGGTGCTATTGGGGAATAAAATTCTATGGCATAGCTGGTGCCTGCAATAATGAAATCAGACAAATTTTGTGCAGAAGCACGAAATATAGATAACTGACAAGTTCTGGGAGGACCACTGCATGGAGCTATCTCCCTACTGGCATGTGAGATGCCAAAGTGACTCTAGAAACCCTTGCCAAAGATGACTTGGCTATCTAATTAACACTTCATATAACTGGCTTTTGAGGCTTAGGAAAGAAGAGACTGACAGAATGAGAGAAGCATTATTTTAGAGTGCTTGACTCAAAGAGGGGAAGTTAATCTCTGCTGCTGGGTTCATTAGGCCTTTGGAAACCTCCAAGTTTGCAAGTAGTCCTGAAATAATAGACAAGTTTAAAATAATTTAACACACACACACACACACACACCATCTTACTGAATTGCAGAACTTAGTCAAGTTCTGTATTTGGCGATAGGGCCAGAAAAATCCCCCCTCTTTGCACTGGATCCACATTGGTTTTTCACAGTGCCTTTTGTGCTCTCTTCAGCTACAAACTCTTTAAGTCCCACTGGAACAGCTCAGAACTGGAGCTTCAGAAAAGCCCTTCAGAAATGCTCATAAAAATAGCAACACTTTGCCTTTTCTAGGTATGTCTGTCAGAGTCTTCAATACATCCCTGTATTTTTTTGTTCAGTAGGCTTCTGAGTTTGGAATCCTTGGCCTTTGAACCTGGGTCAGTCAGGAGCATCAGATGATGCTTCACTCCATGCCTGCCCTGCTGCGTCTTGTCTGATAAGGTGACAGTCATGATGCCTGTAAGGATGCCCCTCTCTTCTGCCATCTCAAAATCCATTCACCTACAAACAAGCTTTTTTTTGCCATATAACTGCAACAGAAAACTGTGTCTTGATACAAGACCTAATTATTATAAAAAGAAATAAATAGTAGGAATGAAAATTTTTCATCTTAAAAGACGGAAACTTGACAAAATACTGCAGGAAAATAATCTAGCGGCAAGTGCAAGTCCCAATGGTTATGCACCTCAGTAAGTGCAGTAGTTGATCAAAAATTTTAGCTTATTGTTAATGAGGGATGTTTGCATGGCAGTTTCGTGAATCTGCTCCTTTCTCTATACTTCCTCTTTGTGTCCTTGCTCCCTCTTTTTAGCAGCATCTTGACATTTTTTGAAACACTATTGTTTCCACTGGACAAAAGATGCCGTGTCTGTCTTCACCTCTGCTTACCCTGAACACTTTCTTCTGTCTCCTAATTCCCTGAATGTCACTTACGTCTCTGCCTCTGTTTACTCTCTCCACCTTCTTCATTCCTGACCTCCCTTTACTTACTTTTCTTCTCTTCTCAGAGTGTCTGTGATCCGCTTAAGATCCTGCTCCTGGTTACAGGGGGTACTCTGGAGGACTGTCAAAGCAGAATAAAGCTGTTTCATGCAAGGACTTTTCATAGGTTTCCTTTGAAATGAGCTATAAAGATAGGGTAAATACCTGCAGATCATTAGACACTAATTGCTTACCCAAGTTGTGTGAGCTGGAAGTAGAGCCACACTGTCACTTGTCAGCTTTTGCACTTTGTGAGTCATGTTATGTTTCTTGTTTTGCTTTTAATTTCCTGTGTGCAAATGGTTACATGTCATTCATTTCAAGAAAGCCATTTCCACCCATGACATATATAATTAGAAGAAGGGAAATACTATCTTAAAATTTCTAATACCACAACCCAAAGAACGACCAAACTGTTATTTTTAAGTACCATGACTTTTCATCCAGTTATGATCTAAGTGAGAGTAAACATCTTTTTAAACTGAAAAATGGTAGGTAGTATGGAAGGAAAAGAAATGTCCATTTTACTTTTATGGAAAGCTACTACTGTTTAAAATAGTAGTTGTAATCCTTTGCTAACCCTGATTGCTGCTCCACCCTACTGGTCTGGAAGCAGCATGTCAATCTGTAGCATCTGTAACTTTAGTCCTTGAATTCTTTAAAACAGGAATCAGAGAGGTGCATGGGGATACCTCTGTCACAGAGGTGCAAAACTGTTACACATTCTGGTCCTTTTAACTATTTTTGTCTTGTTTTGTCCTTTTTACCTTGCCTTTTCAGTTTATAAGCATTACTTTAATAACAAAATATAACATGCATCAAGACAGACTGTGTCTCTTTTTCCTGACTCAAATTAAGACTGCTCTGCAAGTAGTAGCATGTTGCAAGTAGCATGGGGCAAGTAGCATCATGCAAGATGGTGTGGGTTAGAACCATCTTCTGCAAATCTTCCGATAACAGTCTAAAGATATGAGATACAGAACCAGAATATGCTTGTTGTGTTGTGCTTCCTTATTCATTTTCCACTTTATCTGATAGGTTGTGTTTAGGGCAGTAGTTTGCAGTGTTTTGAGCATTCAGGCACAATACTTGCACACAGAATCTATTTACTTTTGCAAGATCTCTGGGGATGATGTACTAAATGAAGAAAAGTTGTGTTGCAGAAGCTTCAAACTGTTTAAGCCTCTGGCTTACACAGTTTGACTTAGAAACTGTGGGTAGCATACGGGCACTTCGCTGATCAAGGAGAAATAACCACCAGGTCTCTCAGTGTTCCTCAAGTAAGAGAGTGGAAAGAAAAATTCACACATGGTACAGGAATGCATAGAAAAAATCAGCATCAAATAAGTCTGTGTAAAAATGCATATGGAGCTATAGTAGACAAAGGGTCCAAACAGTCAATAGCAAGACATCACTAAATTCTGTTAATAAAGATCACATAAATATACCAGCTAACTAAACTGCCATAAGTAGCAGATTCAAATAAGTAATTGAACTGTAGTTTTGGGCTAATTTTAAAAGTGAAATGATAACCTTGACTGATACCTGGGAAAAAAACTGGGAAAGTTAGGATAACTTCCCCAGTTAATGACATCTTGCCATGTCTAAAGTCAGATGGATGAATCCATTTTCAAACTATCAGAGAGAAAATCTGGATGGGTTAAAGTTAGCAAATGTTTATGGAAACTACATTTCTAATCCATCACTGGCAGGTGTAGTAACAGCAGCTGCATGAATGCTTCAGCACCTGACAGACTTAGGAAATGGCTACTAAATCTAGGCAGCAGCTTCACTTTAGGGCTGGGTAAGTTTTGACTCCTATTCTAAAATTATTCTATTAAAATACTGTAATGGGAGTATTATGTAAATACATCTAACAGATATTGAAAGAGTTCCTTTTTCCAATAGTTCAGAAATGCATTATGCTTGCAGTAGAAAATGCAGCTCATGCAATTTAATTCTTTTTTCTGAATACAACATGTGAGTCTCTAGGTAGGGTCTGAAGTGACAGTGCTGCTTGTCAAGCCCTTTCCAGGCTTCTGCATGTGGTGAGTTCTCCAGCTCCCTCCTGCTTCCATATGAGACAAAGCTCAGGTATTCAGACTCCCCTCACATGACTGATTTCCTTGGGGTGGCAGCTACCACAGCCAGAAGGAATCCAAGATGTAATCTAGCCTCAGTTTTGACAGCTGGGAGATCAGAACAAGGGGCAATGCCATGGGCTATTCCTGCTTGATCCTCTCAGTGTGACCTTTGTGGCTAATAAAAGCAAATTCCATCTTCAGTCAAAGTTCGAAAACTCTGGCTGTTTAAACCAATTTTCTTTCTTTTTCTTTGAGTTATGCCAACCTGTGTTTCCATGGCAATAGAAATGAAAATCTATTGGCAGCTTGTAGGCATGCAGCAGATGACAGCTCTCAGTACCAGATTTCAGCAGTTGACTTTCAAATAACAGTTCCAAGAGCCCACTGCAATAACAAGCACGAGGATTTTAGTACAATATTGGCTCCTCCTGTATGTATTACTTTAAAACAGAGGGATGATGGTTTGAGGATAAAATTATTATTTAGAGAAATGTTGATCCCTCTATTGTCAACTGCTTGCCTGTGCTTTTTGGCTTCAGTCCTGCAACGTGCACAGTGTGCACTAGATGTAATTTTATACTTTTTATGTAATACCTATATCATAGTGCAATTTTTTATAATCAAAGAACATCTTTGATGTCTCTGAAAGTGAGATACTTTAGGTAAAGGAACTTGCAGAAGGGCTAAAAACACTCCAGGATATGGAAAAGAACAAACTCACAAAGACAAATTTAGGATGTTTTTTTCTTGGGACCCATCAAATGTGAAGGAAGATTCCAAGAAAGAAATCTGTGAAGAGAGAAGAGGTGTTCTAGGGATTCTCTGAAGAGCTTCCCAGGAACAAACACACAGTAAAATGCTGTTAAAGAACGGGTTTTCTCTCTGTTCTTGTGAGTCTTCTGGGACTGATCAGAAGCAATCACAGCTAGTCATCTTGTGGGGGCTAAACCTGCACTCCCTTTACAATTGCATACACTACCAACAGTAATGCTGGCCTTTTCCCCACTGCTATTGCCTAGTGCGGGGCTTGCCCTACTAGCAGTGGCCAGTATTTATTTTAACCAGAGCTGGAAAACTCTGAGCCAACACCCGTTGTATATTTTATGCATTTTCGCTTATATGTGGCTTGTAGAGCTTGTATTTGATTTTGCTAGTGCAATTCACCCTTTGCAGAGTGAAAACACATTACTTGACAGTAATTAAATCCATTTCAATGATGTCAGTATTGCACAAGCCTTGTGGAAGCCCCTGGTCATAGAGAGATTTCAAAGCTGTTTTCTTGTCAGTCTGTCCTGAATGTTTCCAATCAGGAAATCTCATGAAAGGCCTTAAAAACTCTGAGCTGTTAATCCAAACTCTTCTCATCTCCAGGACTAGAAAAATGTTACGTGATGGGGTTCCTGACTTCTGTCCCTGTTGCTGGAATAACTATGAATAATGAGAGATGCTTTGGAGAAAAGAACAAAAGGAAAGATTTCTCCAAAAGGAGTAAAGAGAAAAAAAGGGAAGGGTGACTGTCGCTGGCTAGGTGATGCATTAAGATATTTAATTTTCTATGGGTGACACTATTTTTTGTGGAATACTGCTGCCCAAACACGTACCCACATAGCTGATTGCTCTTGACAAGCAAACACTGTTTTTTCCTTGTATCTGCCAATGCTTTTCTAACAGACGTTTCCAGTTTGTAGCTCTTGGCCGCATCCAGTTTTCTCAATCTACTTTCTGTTTTGAATAAAGAGAGTTTGATTTCCCCATGCATATATTTGTAGTCCAAGTGTTTCTCAGGAAATAAATATATATATGAAAAGTATCCTTTCACCTCTTGCCCTCAAAGTAAGAGGCAATTAATTTGAATTCATTCATGGAAGTTTTTAACAAGTTCCATGGATCCCAATTAACTTGCTTCAGCACTATGAGGATTCCATACCTGGTCACTTAATGTCATGCTGCTTCTATCATAAAAAAGCCTTAGCAATTGTACACCTGATGTGAGTGCCCTGAGTGACCTATTTGTAAATAAAACCTAGGATTGGGAGGCCTCTGTGGGATGCTAGCTATTATTTTCTCTGTTTTTACATAGTGCTTAGCGTAACATCTTTAATTAGTCCCAATACACCCAAGATTAACAGAGGAAGTAAATTTTTATGAGTGCTTCAGTAGGGCGAAGAAAAAGATGCCACTTCTTGGTGGAAAAGTGTATATTCCAAAAGCCAGAATAATAGCAATTACAGAATTGTTTGCAAATGAGATCCTTTCCTTCCAGATCCTCTATTGTGCCAATACTGGCTAGAACACTCTATATACTAAGCCAAATACTGATCATTATGGGCTTAAAATAGGGAGCTGGAACTACTCTTATGAGTCAGGGCTTCAGAGAAAAAAAGTTTAAGTGTTAGACCACTGTCTTCAGCTTTGCACATGACTCTAGGCTTTCTTCATGACCCTTTTTTGATCATTTTTGTAGATTTAGGTTTTTGAGGAACACTATACATTTTTTGCTCAGGACAGTCCGCTTTCCTAAATTACAATTCCTTGGAATTAGCTACTATGGAAAGAACATCTTGACCTTAAAAACAGAAATCTTTTTTGTCATAGCTGTCAACCCCTGTCATGGGAAACATTCCCCACAGAGTCTTGAAGATGTAAAGCTTTGGGAGATGGTGCTGACTGGACCTCAAAACAGGAGGTATCCAAATTTTTTATCTCTTAAGTCTATTCTGAACTTTCATCTTCATCCATCTGTGGTGTCAGGGACGACATGTTGAGAAGCAACTTCTCCCATAAAATTGTTTGCCTGTTTCTTTAAAGGTAGACAATATATTTTATTGCCTGCATTCAAGATCCAGGGCACTAACACATATAGTGTGCTGAGTTCATTAATTGCCTATTACTTTGAGAGGACCAGCACAAAATACTGTTATTTGAAGAACATAATCATTAAAACACTTCATTAAAAACCGCTCAATTCACCAGGAGTGATGCCAATTGGAAATCTGAAATACTTCTAATAGAATGCTACTGAAAGGTAGCATTAAACAAACCAAAGACAGCGCTGATAGGATTAAACACACAGGAAGCACTGCCTTTAAGGATGCTGTTGGGAGACATTACATCTAAGGCTGAAATACGTAGTAATAGGTATTGATTCTGATGCCCTTGTTAAAGGGAAATTGATAGATGTTATGATTTGTTCCTCGTAATGTGAGGGGAAGGATAGATACCGCATAATTGTGATATGCTAAACTTATTAAATAATTTGTTAATGTTCAATATCCCTAGTTAGAATATTGCTACGTTTACATGAAAAGGAAATAAAGAAAAGGGAAAAAAACCTTTTTTGAATAATGAAGCTTGTTGAAGGCAAGCAAATATTCTCTCATCAGCCATCAGTCATTTGTGTTTTGATTACTGTCATATGGGTACCTGTTGGGGCTGCATCTAATAAATACTAAAGCATAAAAGGCTTCACACCTTGCTTTTACTCTCCTAAGGTACATATTTCCTCACCTCATCTAGATCCAATCTTTTTCACTGAATCATGATTACTTCTTTACAGATGTCATAGTGTACCTTAAACTCCCTTATCTCTGGGCATGGAATAAGTTTCTCAGTGGTGCAAGCGCTACAATTTAAACTCCCTATCTCTTGAGGCCGGTAATGCAAAGAATAAGAGAGAGATAATACTTCATGGGTTTAGAGGTGGACATATGAGAAATCATTTTCCTAAGAAATCAGGCTTTCACTTTTTTATGCTGAAATATTTTACCTTCACCTAAACTGACAAAGCAGACAAAGCTCTCAGCACGTCTTTTCTTTGTTTATATTAAGGGCATGTTTATAACACAAGATTTGTCTTTGTGAGGAAATGGTCAGAATCTTTAGTATGCTTAAGATCTTTACAGACAATATGGTGGGACATGTACTAAGGAAGCCAGGAATAGGCACTGTATGAATAAAATAGCGATCTTTCTATTAATACACAATTTCTGTTTAACTTATACATTGTATTTAGGGTTTTTTAGGGTATTTCCAGCTCTTTTGGGGGGATTTTGGTTTTTTTGTTGATTTGACTTTGTTGGGGTTTCTTTTTGTGAATTTGTAATGAAAGTCAATCTATTAAAGATAGGAAGATAATAGAGTATATTGCAAGAATGCTGAAATATAACCAAGAATATTTCAAAGTTGACAGCAAAAGCAGAAATCAGTGTGAGAAAACCAAGGGCACAAGTCTGGGTCTATTCGCATAAATTTCCATTGGCCACTCAGTCAGTTGACATATGAGGGTTTGTATTAGTGAAGAACAGCCCCAGTGTTCAGACTTGTTTTGTTACTTCTATAATGTTCTGACGTGTACTTCTCTGCTGAGATTAAATTAAAATTCTCAGCATTTAATGATCCTTTGAATAAAATTGCAATATGTGAAAATGTGTACTTGTCTGTTTGCATATATATATATGCAATTTCGTATGCATATTTATCTTTATTTTCTTTTCTGGTTTTTTTTTTTTTTTTTCCTTAAGGTGTTTTAACAACTAAAGAAAGAAAACCCCAAAAGCCTTAGAATTAAAATACCATGTGAAATAGCAAGTTTTAATGTTGTGCACCAGGACTTTTAGGAAACTAAATATGTATTATATATATTTAAAGCAAATTTTTTTATGTCTTTGGAACTGCAAAACAGCTGAAAAAAACTGAAGCATATCAAAACTCAGATGTGAAACCCAATTCTCTGGCATGCATCATGCAACTAACTTGCTATTTTTTTGGTGTTGCGCAGAATTTACAGATTTGGAACAAATTATACCTTTGAGATGACAGCTATTAATACATACTGTAGTGAGGTAGCGCAGGGATGCTGAGCGCATTAATTTAAGGGTGAATTAAGGTATCCTGTTTATTACTCCAATCCCAAATTTCACACACCTTCAAGAATTATGAAAACATTGTTCCTGCAAAAAACCACTGAATCTTTCTCTTTCTACTTTTTTGATAGCCTTCAGAGTGGTGCCATACTGTTAACAGTACATGAAAAGCATTATTCCAAACTATGGGGAAAATACTCTTGTGACACAAAAATGACAATTTGTGATAAAGTAGCCATTTTTAATAGCAAGTTTTCATGAATTAGTGAAAAAACTGAAATATTAGTCAGACCTATAATGTAACTAAATGTTTTTTCTTTGTAATGGTGTTTAGTAGCATTTTGAAGATTGCTGTTAGAAACTTACTCAGTTAATGGCTAGCGTTGTACTGTAAATTAATCTTTTTGCAGCACACTACATGTGTGCCTGCTTGCACACTGCAGCCTAGTTTGGTAAAAGCTGTCTTTCTTAGAATGAAGCTTGAAATACCATCAGATAGTGATGTTACAGGTAAGAGAAGTGAAAGAAAGCTGTGACACCATTGCTTAAGTGAGTGCATGAAAGAGAGGCTTTGGATTATGATGAATTTTTGTGAACAGTTGAAGGAATATCATACTCTCCAAAAAGAAGATGAGTTTCAACTAATCTATAAGAAAAACAGTGCAAACCTGCACTGCACTGAACAAGGATCACACAAATGCATTTAAGTCACTTAATCTAATGTTCAAATGTGTGATTCAGGATTTTGTTCTTTTTGTATTTGCAATTACAGGGTGGAACAGATGTGGAAGACTTAGCTTTAAATGAAATGTCCAATACATAATCTTTGTTTTTAAGGTATATAGAAAAAAGTACAAGATCATAAAGGATTTATGTTGGGAGCATGTGATTGATTGTTCTAAAGTGATTTACAGAATTTTCCACTTGAAACTATTCTCATAATAATGAATTTGAATTCTGCTGGTCAGTTCTAAAACAATGATACACAAATGACGGTAAAGAGTTTTCATAGTTCTTACAGTTAGATCATAGATGCATCCAAAGCAAATCATGCCCATATTCTTAATAGTATTTTTTTCAAGATACACTGTAAAATTTCTTTTCCTATAACTGCATTGATATAACTGAAGCTGTAAATGTGCCTAAGATTGCTGAGCATTCCTGGTGAACCATATAAATGCACTAGGTAAAAGAGAAAAGAAGTTACATTTTTCAAGGAAATTATTTCCAGAACTGTGAAGTAATGAAAGCAATTTTTTTGGTTGTGAAGTGAGGAGGACATGTTGCTTGTTAGTATTGAACCTTAAAAGGAATTAGCTTGCGTCCAATGAATGAATATATTTAATCAACCTAGTTGCTGACAGAATATAAGTGTAATTTGCGTTTGTCTTAGACTATTACCAAAGGCTAAATACCAGGTTCACTCATTTGCCATTGCCCTCCCACTATTTTTTTAATGGTTCTTACTTGTTGTTCTTTCAAAAAATGGTATATTTGATTTTTTTGCACAAGCATTTTGTATGGATTGAATTGCAGTGACGAATCATATCCCACATATGTTGTGGAAATGTACAATTTTCTTTAAAGTAAAAAGGTGTTATACTGTATAATTCCTAAACAGAATAAAGTCTGTAAGAACCAGAAATGCCAGAAAGAGGCTGCAGTCTTTGTATGTGATATAAATGTAAATTTTCATCCTAAAGTTTCTGCATGTATATTCACATACATTTAAACAAACTTGCTCTTAAGAGGCCTTTGTCAACACCAACTGTCATGCAATAAACAACAGAAGGTCACTAATCTTAACTTAAAACACTTGAGGATAACAAGCACAGTATTAGCTATGGAAATTATTGAGCCAGAAGCAGCTCTTACTGCTAATTGAGAAGTCTGGCTCTTGGCTAAAGGCTATTGTGGTTAACAGCCTCAGGCAGAGTTTTATAATTGCAAGGAGTGAAAGCATCTTGGCACTGACAAAAAACTTTAAGGATCCTCACCACTATTTATAGATACTCTCTTGGATGTTGCCTCAGTTGAGCAGTAGTAAACTTATATTTAAATTGCCCTGATTTAAGGAGCAAGGAAGAAACTCTCCTGACTGAAAATTATTTTGAATCCTACTTATGAAATCATGCCTGCCAGGTCTCTTGCATATATTCACCAAGTAGTGTCTCTTTGCTTGTTAAAATGCCTTTTGTTCAAACAATCTCGTCTCCTTGTTCATCAATATTCCCCACAGCTTCTCACTGCGTAAGCTTTGTGCGTGCATGATGTCCAAACGGGGGCTGGATTCTGCTACCTTTGTTCATTGTGAGCAATCTCTTGAAATAAAACTGAACTGAGGTAATCAACTCTTACAAGGCCTCATCCTAAAGCTAAGACATTTGGGTTGACTGGGATAGTAGCTGAACTGTGAAACATTTATATGAATCCTTTGAAGTTTGCTCAGCATTACTAGTGGCATGTAAAAGCCTTCAAAGTCAGATGCAGACATTTTCTTGACAAAGAGTTGGAACTTCTGGAGAGATACTAAATTGGCACCAGTGAAGTGTCCGTCACCATGGCAGAAGTCTACATGAGTAACAATGTCAGAGTCCAGCCCTATTTGAGTTTAGAAATATAACCGTAACCGGTCAAAAGCTAGCTGAAGGAGGATGCAGGGATCAGATAAAGAGACACTCTGGCATAGGAAAAGAGGGAAAACTATGCCAAATAAAGTAACTAAGAAACAATAGTGTCCTTCTCAAGTAATGATATTTAGCAGCAGAAGAATGAATGAGCAATTTCTGCAGCATTAATCATGCTTTTTCCTCTCTAGGGAGCTCCTCACTCAAGGACTGACCCCTTGTCTGGCATTGTGTGAAGAGTGATTTTATTAATTAAATACCAGACTCTTGAATGTGCTGGGCTCTTCAAATTAGCCTATTAACAGTTTAACACAATTAGATGAATTAAAACCGGTATCCCTGCTTAAATTAAGACAGCATTGTTCCATCTTTATAGCCCTCTTTGTTTCTGGAAATACCCATTTCCCAGCTGTTTTAAAATAATATGTGAGCTTGACATTGCAAAGGCTGCCCTGGCTTCTCTGGCCGTATTCTGCCATTCTCACTCAGGATGAATAAACCTTCCCTGCCTGAACCACCCCCTTCAACTAAAGAGAGCTGCTCATCTTGAGCCAAGTACTGCTTTATAGAGTTCATACTACTGAAGTGGCAGAATGGGATCCTTGATGAAATTATGCTTTACAAATGTTCATAACATGGAGCTTTGGTGGGAGTGATTGCTAAGATATGTATCGGTGAAATTTTTGATTAACAAGTCTTCCTGTAGAAATCATTACATATAGAGCCCCTGGCAGCCAGCACTCATTATTAGTGGAAGTAGTCTCCAAGACAGAAAGAATATAGATGTTTGGAAAGTAAAGGTTGAAAAAGACAAGTTTTGTGTTCTCCATTTGCCTTAAAAAACCCATTCAATATAAAAGCCTATGTAACCCTTCTGATGTTAATGTTGCTCTGTCACCCTGATATATGAATTATTTTAATGTGTAGGCAGGATCTGGGAGAGTGTAGGCAATTGTGGGTGATGTAACCCAAGAAATATTCTTTGAAAAGGCTTTGAATATGCAGCAGCTAGCATTTAAAAACTGACAGATTTTACACAGCAATTCTTGGCAGCCTGAGCATGATAAATAAGCTGGCTAAGATCTGAAATGAGGTTTGGGTTTTTTTAAACTAAATTTCTGTCAATACAGATACTGCCGTTTTAGCCATATCTATTGAGAGTACTCTTCTTTGAAAACGGGCAAGATTATAACATTAAAGTCTTCTAAAATCCTGCAGTTGCTTGTATGGAATTTGATAAGAACAGCTTGCAGCCTGTAACTAAGCCTGGAAGACAAGTAAACCATTAGCAATGAGGAGTGGTTATGAGGGAAGGAACATACTCATGCCTTTCCACAAACACTTTTCATAGAGATAACTTCATAAAATTCTTGCCAATGCTCCTTTTCACCATAGCATGGGCTTCACCAAAAAACTTCAGTTTGCCACACTATATCTCAGAGCTGTACCCTCTGAGACAGTGTGAGTTCTGCAAATTGTTACAGGCTAGATCAGGCTGTATTTGGATAAGTGCAGTTACAAAACCAACTCCAGTTAAGCTGTTTTGCGGAGACCAAGTAGAATTTTTGGTACGCAAGGTAAGACTAGGCTGCAGCACTCTTCACTGTTCATTGTGCCTTTCTCCCTCTAAACATGAAATGCTAAAATTCTTAACTACTCTAACATATTGGCCACATGTTTAAAGAACAGATAACTATAAAACAGGTTATGAGGTCAAAGTAACGTACAGAAGACAAAGAGGTTTATTCAAATTTTCTTTTAATATGTGGTGAACGCTGAGACTCACGTAATGCTACCAAAAAGACCTGAGGAGTTATGCACTGTGATTTATACCTCTTTATTGTCTTTTCTGTTGTGCTGGATCTGGGCCATGAGATCTTCTATGAAAAGTCTTGCAGTGATCATTTTGGAGAACTGAAGCTACAGAAAACTGTGCTTTTTTTGTGGATTGTTGAAATCATATGGAAACCTTATACATTTTATCTTCAGAACTTCTGGAGTTATGCTTGAACTAGTTTAACTCTTTTATCCAATAGGCTTGTTATCTTCTCTGAAGTTATACCACAGCTAAATATGTTCAATAATCTGTTTTGTTTAATAGTCTATATTCTACTTGTGAGCTAGCTCATTATAAAAATGTCTTCCCTGAATTTCAAAACATTGAAAATACATGGTCTGTGTGGCTCCTTCTCCTCCTATGTAGCTATATATACATATATTCACATGAAACAATACTGATTTTTTCACTTTTTTGTTATAGGAAATAATTATGCTTTGGGGTTTGTTTTCTGAAATTTTAGTTGTTCTATAAACAAACAATAGGGTCAAGCAGTAATGATCTTATAATCTAACAGCCAATGTGGCAGAAGGAACTGATTCTACCTGGACTAATGCTCTCTCAGCAAATGATGGCTTGAGCACAACTGACACTGTGTTTAGTATTCTTGCTTGGGATTGTTGAGATGTGGCCTATTCTTAGATAATTTTGTTATTTTTTAGGAGATATTTTCTCAGAATTTACACAACTGAGCTGCAAGTCTTTATTCTTCAGGTCATGTATCTCACTTTTCTTCCTACAGGCCATGTTCTTTCATCAGAGTACAGTTCTGACGCACAATTATCTCTAGTTCTCATAATGCATTAGAAAATGCTTTGTAACACCTCACAAATGGAGGGCAGAGGTAGTTCAAATTCCAGTCCAGTCCTCCTTCTCCCCACTGAATAGGGGCATGAGAGGCTCAAACTGTGATCTTACATACATTCTAAATGTATTCCAGAAATTTTGCCTGAAAACTGATTCTCAGATATTTTTTTAATGAAAAGGCACAAAGGTTTTGGTTGAAAACCCCAATTCTAATTTCATCAACTTTCATAAAATATCTTTGCAGTAGCCCTTTTATTATTTCAATTAATTAAAGGTTACTTCATAATTAGTCAAGTTCTATTATAACAGCGTACACTCCAAAGCTTAGAAACTCTAATACAAGTAAGCTAGGCTCTGTAATGCTGGCTTTGAACCAGAGAACAGATTTTCACAGAATGATAGAATAGTTTGGGTTGGAAGGGACCTTTAAAGGTCACCTAGTTTTGCTGATATCCTGTGAGTAAAGTTTTTGCCTTAGTCCCAGCTTGATACATGGGGTTTGGTGTTTTTTTTTTTTTCCCCAAAAGAAAGCTTTCAGAATATTGTCTAAAAATTTACTTCATTTTGTAGTCTACTTTTTTACTCCCTTTCAAGCCATCTGCAATTTCATTTTCCTATAGCACCCTCTACATAAAGTGTAATTTACTAGAGGTACAGCTGATCCCTTCTCAAATAATCTGATTCAGTCATGCTGACAGTGCTTTTATTGTTAAATATTTTTGTCATCAACTGTAGAAACATCTTAATGGAAAGTGCCATACCAAACAGGGGCAATGACAAGTGAACAATGCATACAGACAAATCTGTATAATAACAATAGCTTCCCATATTTCAAACATTAAAAGCAAACATCTAGTTAGAAAACAAATATTAAAAATGTGAGAGAGCAGCAGCAACTGAATAGGAGAATCATAAAGTCTGAGAAGGTTTGGGATAGGATGAGGGCTAGAAGACTACATTATGCCAACAACTATTTTTGTTCTTTATCACACTAATGAACATTTTCCACGCTCAAGGTGAGGTTACGTATGAGCTGTTAAGATGATCAGTATTTGCGCATGCTTTATTTGACTACGGTTATGATGCATGGTTGAACATCAAACCCAGTAGCTAAATAGGTTATACCGTCAAAGCATAAGTATTCAATAGCAGTTGCCTGAGACAACAGCTCATTATATTGTTCTACAACACTAAATTTTGGTCATTAAGTATGTGGTAAATGGAAGAGAACCAAAATACAGAAAAGCTGCTAGAAGCATATGGCTGTACATTAAACAGTTTTCTTAGATCAGAATTGAATGGTAAATTGTCCACCTTAGATACAGTGAGTAGGAAAGACCTATTCCCAAAATCAAAGCTCTAATCTATATATTCTGTATTGTTCTGCTCCTTAAGTAAAAAGACCTCTTTTAGAAAGGGATTCTTAGCTGTCAGCATCTTAACACTAATCATGCAACCCACTAAGTCTTAGCTAAATTGATGATCTGTATTGTGACACCACAGGTATGGTAGGTTGTACTAACCCTAGAAATGCCCTCACATATTGATGTAAACTGGATTCAAAATTGAAGAAGCAGTCACGTAACATGGTGTCAAATCATTACCACAGACTCTGCCAGAAGTATAAAGTCGAATTAAAGGCATTGCTTTTGCCCCTACAGTCAAGGTTATAAATCCAGGGGAACATATAGCTTGACTTAAACCTACAGCTTTTCTCCCCGTATCTTTCAGCACAAATGTACTGTAATTGTACTATAGTGATCAAGAAGTAAATGCTGATGCTTATATTTTTCTACAGTCAACAATCTTAAACAGAATATTGGTGATGTTGGAAATGGGAAATAATTTCTGAGTGGAAAAATATTTATAAACAGTAGAAAGAGAAACTGAAGTCTAATTTCCACAAAATGGGAATAAGGGAGAGAATGAATGTCCCAGAATTTTGTATGAAGGACAGGAACATAAATACCGTTCATTCTTGCTTCTAACCTTAAAATAATAATAATTCATAATACTTTTGATTTACCGCAGTTTGTGGCTCTGTTGCAAGGAAATTCTAAGTATGCATAGAGGTTAAGTCATCTTAAAATATTATTGTGCTTTGCTGTACACAATGACCTTACAGCCTCTTCGTCAGAACTAAATCAACAATGTTAAAAGCATTTTGTAAATATTAAATTTAGTTTTAACTGTGAGTCAATTGAACATGGTTAAAACGTTGTGCTCTTTTTTCATGAACCTGTGCAGCATCCTTGTATTAGCAATGAGAAAGAAAAAAACAGTTTGGAATAAAATAGTATTTCAGATATTGTTCTTGAAATGTTCTCTGCATGTTATTTCCTACTTAGAGAAGTCTTGAAGACTGTGAACAAAGACATCACCTAAAAAAATCGGAGAGTTATTCAAATGTGTTTCAAAAAGTCCCAAAGCCCTGTATAATCTACCAAGCTGTAAAATAACTACTATGGCACAAGTTAAGGTGAATAAATAATGACAATAATGCCACTGATTTAGAGGTCAGCTCGGAAGAAATTAATGTGATAAAAAATCAGAATATATATAATAATCTTGAGAATGTTCTGGGTTTTGCAAAAATTTCATGAGCAGCAATCAATGAAAATAAATATAATACATTCAATTAATGCAATACATACAAAATATGAATTATGCATTTGTCTCAAGGGTTTTCCGATACCTTGACCTAAATTCTATCTGTGTGGTGAGACTAATAAACATCAAAGGCTGCAGGTATATAGGAATCTTTTGTTGAAATTTCTTGCTATATTTTGAAGGAAGTATGTTTTCTTCTGTGAACTCTCTCTGATATATCAGCAGGACAACAACACTGAGAGGTACAATAGTTTGCATGAGGACACAAAATGCAAAAGATTAAGGTGCAGAAGGAAATCTGTGTCTAATTATTTCCCTTCCCCTTTTCTAAACACGATACATTTATGCTTGTTCAAGACTGACCACAAATTTGGAACACTTAACATTAAAATGAGCAGCTGCAATAACTTGCAAAGAAATATTTCTTTTTCTCAATTGAATGAGCCAATACAGATGGTATTACAATATAAAGAAACAACAAAATATTTAGAAAGCCAGCATCTTAGAAACTCTCAGTGTGCCTAGTCTACCTGATTGCCAGAGAAGACACGATCCATAGATGATAACAGAGACAAGGGTAAGGCAAAATGAAATTGAAATGTGATGGAGAGAAGTGTTTTGTTCATAAATAATGAGTAGTGTCAATAATGCCACTGCCATACTTGCTTGGCTCATGTTTGGTACATACTGATTTCTTTTTAAATGGGTTACACCTGGATAACATACTATAACTTGTGAATAATGGAAAACACTTAAGCTAGCTTTAAAATACATATCTAGTGTGTATTATACAAGAAGTTTTTTGTCAATTTGGTCTTACTTTGTTTCTTTGTGTTTGTGGGAGGAAAACATCTGCTGGGGTAGTACATTCCTGAGGACTGTTACTGCCTGTTGGAATGGTTTATTTTCATTGTATCTTAGACTTTCATTAAGCATACAGAATTTTGGGAATATATAAACAACAACAACAACAGAAAGCTGTAGTAACTAAGATAAACATCTCCCAGAAACGAGACAGAGTCAGTGAATTAGTTAGCCAGAATAAAGACTGTCAGTAGGAATATACAGCATGATAATCTAATTTCATGACTGTTACCTCTTACCTTTGTGTATCACTGATGGAAAGCTTATGACAGCTGAATGATGCTTTTCCTTTGCACTGCCTTGGGAAAGCATTAGGTTAATCATCCTCATGACAGCATGCATGAAGTAACTGTGAATTATTGTGCTATCTTCTTGTTTGTAGTAAAACTAAGATAGAAAGTAAAAAAGACATGCTTTAACTGCCAGCAAAGCTGTTAGGACTTGAAGGTAGAAATCCTATCTTCCTGATGGCATAGTTGATCAGCTGCATACACACAGTCACTGAAGAGCAACAGAAGACATGTCAGTGACATGGAAGAAAGTAAATTCAATCATGAATTTACACTTCAATTGTGTGTGTGTAGACAGATGTCCTGGTAATTTTTCTCACTGCTGAGTAATAGTTTAAATCTTTAGACACTGAGTGCACATGGGAGTTGCCTTGTCTTTTGGATGACAGATGAGAATGTCATGAATGTTGAGGATAATAACTGGTAAAGCTACGACTCCTTATTTTTCCCCTGAATCTCTAGGTAGGGAGCAGTGTAGCACATGTCTCTGTAACTCGCAAGACTAAACTGCTTGTGAAAGGTCATCCTTTCTGTTTCAGTCACACTTGAAGTGTTCTGAGGGAAGTCAACACAAGATTTCAGAGGTAAACTGCTCAAATAGCTACCTTGCTCTTCTGCTTCCCAACTTAGTGTATTATCACATTAACCATCATGTTAATCAACTCTTAGAGCTGCATTGCACTGTTTTCCACAGATAGGATTTTCAGGGAAGTTCTGACTGCTAATTTTGTATATAGAAGGAAAATGTCACGTTTGTTACATTAAAAAGAAAAAAAAAGATTAAAAATTAGTGAAAATGCTTCAAAGAATGACATTTAGAAGCTCAAAGAATAGCTATCAAAAAAAAAAAAAAGATCAAATGGTTTTTACTTTTTTAATGCAATTTCCTAATTCCGAAG
>JBCJKH010016533.1:6189-27521 GCA_039877255.1 Loriculus beryllinus
CCCCCCCAAGCTTAGTTTTTTTCTACATGAATTCCCTCTTCCTTGGCTGACAATCCTTTTAACAGTGCATTTGTACAGCCTTCACACTGGTATTCTGATTTCCTAGGAACTTGTTTAGTGAAGGGACAAAGTACAACTTCTATCCATGTGTTCTGTTTACAAACAAATTACTCTGGAGGTGTATAAAACAAATAGGTAATAAATGAAAGGGTTGTCTACTAATGGGAAAGAAAAGGTGATGTTTTACTGCCATCTCTGCAAACGTAGCTTTGATAATATACATCATTGGGACATCTTTTTATATATATTAACTTTGCTGACACATTGGGGAATAAACTGGAACCCTGAAAGCAAAAGCTGCTGCATGTTGGGCCATCTCTCTCTTTTTGGGGTTTGCAAAAAAACCCCTGCTGACTCTCTGCAACTTGACTAGAAGTTAACCTGTGGTGTCATGCGTTCATCACAGATTACACATCCATTTCAGATTTGAAATAATTCCTTCAACTAAAGTTGTTATAAACTCTTGGTGGCTTACACAAAAGAAGACATTTTAATATAACTCCAACTCAGTTTCTTGTATCTACGTTAACACAATAAGGATAATCACAAGTGAAAAACCTGCCTGCCAAGGTTAAGTTCAGCTGTTTCTAAACATTCATAAGAAGTATATCCACTGAATAAGATCTGTCTGCTCTTACACATTCCCCTCTCTGGGCAGCACTGAATTTTGAAGATGGGTGACCAATGCAATTTTCTCCCTCAAAGATAACTCTTCCATGGACAAAATCTGCAGTGAGATTGACCCATAAGGATAGAAGTTCTCCCTTCTCTTCAGGTGCCTTTCAACCACCCAGTCCTCTGCTAGCACAAGCAAGCAAAACACCCCGAGGCAGAAGAGCCTGTGGCTCTGCCAAGTCAAGATGAAAGCAACTTTAGTCACTCTTATCTTGAGGAAGGGATCTGCAACAGCAGAAATACCTCTTGGCACAGAACAGAAAGGAGGGAAGAAAAGACCAGCATTCTGACAGAATCCTGCAAATGGAGAGTCAGCAGAAGGGAAGAAATGCCTAACAGCAAGAAGAATAAAGAAAATAACCAAAATGGATAAAAATTGGTGAACACTGCAAGGATTCATGAAGGCAGAGCTACACTGTTCCTTTTTCTTTTTTTTTTAAGAGCTGTATGTGATGTCTGAAGAGAAGCAGAAGTTGTCTTGATCCACACAGGGAGCAGGCAGAGTTACTTTGTACTGATCTGGGCTGGTGCTTCTTGGAAATTTTAGCCAAACACTTTTCCTCTTTCAAAAAAGCCTGAGATGCAGAGAAATACTAATCTGGGGTAAAATGGTGACCGTAATGTTCTGCTTCTATTCATTGCCCACAGAATGTCCGCAGGACCACACATATATACCTTTGGTGTAAAACTCAGTGCTGGCTTGGTATTCTTCAAAGCTTTGCTCTAGTTGCACTCCTATATTTCATGATCAACAAATTTCAGATTATGCAGTTCTCATTATTCTAAAACTAAGTAAGTCCTTTGTAGGACTACTGATTGCCTCTCAATTCCTGAATATTTGTGATTGAAATAAACATGATATGAAGAGGTAGCCAAAATTATCAGTGTCTGACCTTTGTAGGTCCTGCTTCCTTCACATCCAGAATTAAACCAGATCCCTACTTCTTCCTTTCTACCACCTTCCTTTCTCAATTAAACTGCCATCTTCTAATCTCGCCGTTTGGCCTTTCACCTCTGCAAAAGCTCATGATTCCTGATCTTCTTAATCTAGGATCATTACCATCAATCACTCATTTAGGCAAATGAAACTTTCTTTCACAGAGGACTACAGATCTTTCAGGCTGATAATATTGTTTTAGTTCTGATGCCAGCTGGGTTTTTTGGCTAAACTGTGTCTAGTGGTGTTTTGTACCAATTAGATTCTCTGGGTTGATCAACAGAAATTTGCCTGGGCTGTGATTCCTTCCAGCCCATTTACTGGGAGAGGTGAAGGACTAACTTAATTAAATCAACTAATACTTTGACAAAGCATTAGGGATACTGCCAAGGTTAATGAGGGCTAAGGTTAATGAGGACCAATTTTTCCTTTCCTATGCTTTAATGTTTTTTAGACAGTACTGCTCACCAGACTTGCCTCAACGTACCCAAATCTAAATATCCTATTTATTTGCTTCTTTAAAATGGACCCTTGTGACTTTTTCTACATCTTCTGCTGAGTATAAGCTTTCAGCTGGCCCATTTTGCAAGGCTCCTTCTCATTCATATATTCTGTGAAGCTGGACATCTACCACAGTGGTCTCACAAAAGAGACAAACTTCTCTTTGTATATAATTAACCTGCTGGTCAGTGCGGTGGATGTAACACATTTAGGTAACCACAAATTCTTACTGTTTTAACCCATGTCCTCTTTGTTCCCCTGTTGTCTGCACTGTTTTCATAAGGGCTACTGAAGCACCTACCACGCTGTCAGGGCCTGTAAAAAAGACATACTAAGATAATGGAAACCTTAGGAACAGCTAAGACTTTAAAGGCATACCAGACTGCAATGTTTGAATGCAATTTGTTTCAGGAATTGTTCCTAGAAAGTGGATTTTTTTCTTTTCCCCTCTGTCACCATACTGTCCATCTACTGCGCCAAATGACAGCACATCATTTTCAGAAGTCCTACCTCAGGAGTAATACCACTAATATTAACATTAAGCTGATAGAATAGAAAGCCACTGCACAGAGCAAATGCACCTTCTGAATGCTGCTGAAGCTTTGAGAAGTATGCATTTTTCTGTTCATCTCTAGCTGAACTTTCTTGTTGTTTGCCTGTTTTTACACAGGTTTCTTGGATAGTTTTTTAGGGATTTTTTTCCCCCCACTGTTTAGATTTTCTCCAGTGCATTCAGAAGTATTAGAAGGAAGTATGAGATTACAGGAGACCTCAGGACAGATTTATCTGTTACATGTGGTTAATGTCAATGGGTACTATTTTAGAATAAGAAGTTTAGCAAAATCTCTTGGTACACTAGACATAATAGCCTGGGACTTTTTCTTGTGGGTATTTTGTTACCTTTTGGCTTTCACTCGCTTGTTTTTGGAAGTTCTTTCAAAACTTTCAGACAGGAAAGATCCTCAGAATGTTACATAAAAGCACTCTTGGACCCTTCTGCTTTTTCTAAGAGGATGTATGGAACAGATTTGGAACAAATAAATTAACTAACTTTATAATACTAATACCAGCTAAGACAAAGCTATTTTTCAAAGGTTTTGAAATTATTTCCTTAACAATATTGATAGATTAAAAAACCCCAAAAATAAATCGACTACTGTATTTTTTTAAGGTACATCTTGTGTTCTCTTGAAAAGTGCTGGACAAGAGCATTAAAGATGCTCTTTAAACAGAAAATGGATACAACCCTGGTAGCAGTCACATTGAAAGCCTCCTAGTACTGCCTTCTTAAATGCTCCATCACCAATCTGACTGGGGAGGTTTAAAAGGTCCCACTCAGTCCCTCTCAGAAATTAGCAGTAAAAATGCAATGAATTCTGAGTATGATGACTGGTTTTAAAAGAAAAAGTTGACAGCCACTCTTAAGAGGTGCAGCCCACCACATCAATTTAGTTAAGCTATTTATATACGTTTCTTCTACCATCTTCTTTGGCATCCGTTTTCACTCAGGTCATGAAGATATTAATGCCTGGCAAATTGCCAGTTAGGTGTTTGTCAGCTTCTTGTCAAGCTTAGTCTATCTTTATCATGAGGAAGACCTAGTTCAGCAGCTACAGACCATTTGTTCATAAACTGACACCACCCAGGAAGCATGCAGTATATCATTTACATAGCCATACTGTTGCAGAAACATTTGTTCTAAAATAAAACTGCCCAATGAGAAGTGAAGTCTGCAACAAAGCTGCTCTCCAACAGCTGAAATGCTTTGTTTCCCAGCTCCTAAGCCCTCTACCCTAAGGCTTCTGTTCAGTTTAGATCTTGGCATATATGTAGTGATGTTAGAGTTTTAGTTGTACTTAAGTGTTTGTTCCAGCTTTTCCAGTTGCTTTTTCCTGTAGTAATAGTTTACTTGGCACAAGAAGATAGTCATCTACTCTCTCTTTCCCTAAATGGAAAAACATTAGGATAAGTAATGATGAACTATTAAGATACAGAGATCTTCAGGCATGTTGATTAAAATGCCTTCTCACCATAAAATAATTAACCAAAAAATCTGAAACAAGTAATAAGTTGGGGCAGATCAGTATAGCTCAACTGAAATAATGAGCCCAAATCAGTTCATGCTACCTGTGCACTAAATTCAACATATGTTCAGAACTACCTGGGTATTTAAAAGAAAAAGTTCTGTGAAGAAACTTCAGAGTCTTTTGAAGAGATGCATATTAAATCTAAATGATCCTGATGAAATATGTGAGGAAGATATATCTGTCCATCCTATGAAGTTGTTCAGCTCTTTGCTGAGTAGAAATGATATGGTTGTAGGAAGACTTAAATTCTGAATGTTAAATTAGTCATGAAATACTGTTATCAGTTGAAAGCTTTGGAGAACACCCACGACAGAATTTAATTGAGATTTAATTTTAAATGATCATTTATTATTAATAAAACTTCCTGCTGAAGAAGTCCTGTGCTTAGCAAGTCATAATCATTTTGTGAATCCATCATCCCATATGTTATAGGAGCACAACTCTGAAGGACTCTGTCCCTAGGGCTACCTTCTACCCATAGTAGGAGGATTACAGCTGTCTCTGGTGAAGCTGCATGCTAGCTTTTTTTGTCTCAGTTTTCAACAAATAGCAATTTGCTCAAGCTGAAAACAGCGAGGTAACTGTCTTCTCTAGAAGGCTAATTGTGTCCTAGCATTTTTTTCATGCACACTTCTGGTTATACTAAACATCTGAAAGATCAACCCATGAAGTGAAAACAAACTTCTCTCTTCCGCCTACATCTTTCCACTGGTCACATATACATAGGTATATACACACAGACACATATCTGTATGTGTGTGTTTCTATGCCTCACTCACTGTGACAAGTTCTCATTCAACTTTCCAAATGAAGATATAGACCTTCATTTAACCTTTATACTTCCAGACTGATCAACAGTTGGTCACTGTTGATCCACAACAAACTCCAATATATTTTTATTCTATTTTTATATATTTTTTCTTATATAAAACCTGAAAACATACATATGTAGATCATATTTCCTTCTCTCCTCCCCAAACATCTCAATATCTGTTATGTGGACTGTTTTCTGACATGGACTGCTAGAGCTTATGGTTAGTGTCCAGCTATGAGTAAGGGGAAGGTTTCTTTTGGCAGTGCAAAGTGCTGTGCAATATTACTCAGCAAGGGTTATAACAGACATAAAATTTCTTTGCCCCAACAAAAGTCAAGCTCCCATTAGACGTTTCAAAATCAAGCCACTGAAATGCAGTCAGACACTGAATGATACAATCCTACCAACCTGTGCTGGTAAACTGCTTAGCTGTTTTAGCAATTCTCCTTTGCCTGTATTTTGGTGATACAGTGTTGTTTCTGGGACTTTGACTGTTTGAAGCCAGTTACAGTCAATAGTTTGAGGGCTGCATTTACATCGTAGGCAGCCATTTTCTTCTTTTTCCAAATCCTCCTTCCTCATGTTCAGACGACAAAAAAACGATGCTGCAAACGCTGCACCAGGGAAGGGTGACAGTCTGCGGTGGCTAGTCTGGTTCTGTGTACTGATAGCCAAACAAACCTGAAGTATCCTCATAAAGTAGCCTTACTGCTTCCATTCCTGAGTGCACCATATCTTCAAATTAAATTTAAACAATGCCTAAACAAGCTAACTTATTTTAAAATCGTAAAATGAGAAGTCTAACTCTATAGATACATTTCTTTCAGATTATTTGAAAAGACCTCTTCACTAACTTGCAGCAAGTGCTCAATGTATGGATACATTTCACAACTGTTCAAGTGCATGCATCCTGAATACTGCTGGATCTCATTCTCTTCCTAAAAAGTTCCTATAACCTACAAGTTTGGGTCTCAACCTACAGCTACAAGGTGCTGCCATAAAATAGCACATAGTCATTGGTACTAGAACCATGCTCTGTATGCAATCAATGCTCTTTGTGAATAAACACAGCTTAAGGAGCAATAAAAAAACCAGTCACCTTACTCCCTCAAAACAGGATAGGCAGCACATCAGTATTCTGGTTAGTCAGCCACCTCTCCAGCAATCAGAATAAGCAACTTAATAACATACGATATTTTTGGAACTTGAAAGTACTGTTACAGCACAGAGGATGTGATCTATCTGCATTTATGGTGCTTTCATCTGTAAATTCATCTTTCAAGTAAAAGCCAGCCACATACCTACTTGATATAAATTTATACTTTCTCTTACCTTGAAAAATCCCAGACCTATCAATCAGTATCCGCATATCAGGATTAACTGATTTCTGCTAAGAAGAACGATAGGCCCCCAAACAAGTTTTAGAGGCCACTCATGCCAACAGCTTGGTGGGCTTGAGGGACACCACAGGCCATAATGATAGCCCGTGTGAAGAGGTCTGTCTTACCCCGAATTGTGCCTGTGCCTGAAGTACCAAAATACAGTAACATTTGACTTGTTTGCACTTCCTGTTTCCTCCATCATGAGACCTACAATAGCATTCATTTGCTAACTCTGGAAAGTTCATGTGATTTCACAAAAACTCTGAAAACACCCAACTAGATCCATGCCAATTTTTCTCTCCACTCCCATCTGTCAAGAGCACTACAACATCTCTGCAAGATCTTTAAAGCTGTGCTGCAGGGAGTCAACACGCTTTTTAGGCGATGGCAGTGTACCAACGTTAATTTGACTAACCTAGTTCTGCATGCAGTATGCAATTATTTCCTACTTTCCCGATTTTCACCCCCACTCCCACCTATTTTCAATTTAATTTATAGTTTGGTAAAGATTCTACCTTTAGAAAAGATAGCTAGTCCACAAGCCTTCCATTATGCTGCAGCTGCTGCTGTTACATTTGTCACTAAGAAAAAAATCTCACCTTGTGTGACAATGCCATTTGAATCACAATTGCTAAATATATCATGTATAGAAATTTGATTGCTTTACCTTTTGTCCTGAAGGGGGGAAATGTGAGGGCAAAACCTTACAGTTTATTTCATGCTTCACAACAATGTAATCCTAGACCCTAAGATTTCTAATGTTCCTATTTTGGTAATGAATGGACTGTAAAAGGGAGGTATTTAAAATTAATTGCAGCAGTTCTGAAGGTTAAACCTGCTTAACCCAACCTTTTATTAAGAGAATGTCAACAGAGCATATATCTTGTCTAGAGACTGCTGGGACATCATTATTCTTCTACCAGCATGTTTAATTCTAAAACCTGGTATTTCTTCAGGTTCCTGTAGCCATCATGCACACGATATACCCATCCCAAATTATAGTATCTGTTCTGAGCTACTCACTACAGCAGGATTTGACCTGAGAAACTCGAGTTTTGTTTTACTTTATTAACTTGGAGTACTTTTAAACAGTTTTTAAACAAAGTTTTTCCCTTGACCAGCAAGGGAATTTTCAGCCTGAAGTTCTCAGCAGCGTCCGGCGAGGCTCTTGGCCAAGTTCTCCAGATACTGTACATCCACAAGGACAGCCTGCTGGCTCTTGCTGTGGCATTTTCTTAATCCTCAGAATAGATTTCCTGGATCTAGGAAATTTAATTCCTGACTCCTTTGACCCAGATGCTGGCGAAAGTGTAGTCTGCAGTCTGTACGGAATTAGGTGTGTTCATTGTTTCTTTTTTTTTTTCATTTTCTTTTTTTTTTTTTTTTTTTCCTAGGAACTGGCCTTGCTGTTAAATTTTTCTAAAACAGTCTTATTAATATGTTCAAAAATCCACTGCTGAGTTTCAGATAAAGGATCACATCTGTTCATGAAAATCTTCTTCTCGGCTGGGTTGCAATCTATGCAGCTGCTGCTTACCGGATGGAACAAAGTTTTGTCCTACAGGAATGGAAAAAAAAAATTAGAATTAAGTAGCAAATGCCAAGTCATTGGAAGTGTTCTCGTTTTACAGAACATGGAATAACATGGCCCTATCTGAAATGATCCTGTGGTCTCTGTATGCTAAACTTGTGCAATAACCACAGCTATTATTAGGGAGCTGTAGAGAATGGAGAGTTTTTTTCCCCTGGGTTATTGTCCTTCATGAAATGGAAGATTCAAGAAAGAACAAGGAGACAACTTCTTGTTAACTAACAACTACATAATATCATGAAAAAACAGAATGTCTTTTAATGATCTTTGCATATCATGTGCTTGCCTGGAGCTTATTTAAATGTCTGAACCTGAGAAGTGGTGGGTTGGTTTTTGTTTTTTTTTGTTTGGATTTGTTTCTGACAGTTTCTCTGGGTAGAAGGATCTGTAGCAATCTCTCTGGAGAAAGGATGCTCTTCAACTTGGTGAAGATCTTAAAAATGAATTATTAACTGAAGTGGTAAGATGGACAGATGGACACAAGACTGATGGTCTCAATTTTCACCCCCTGAAATGCGGACTGCTCATGGCCTTGATAAGACCTGCTACTGGAATGAGCTCGCTCCTAATAAGAAGGGAATCCTAACACTGTTTTAGCTCCCTAGGGAGATTTTTGGAGGATAAGCATGGATTAAGTTGTTTTTAAAAGGATATTTATATTATTATCTTTATTAATTTTGCTTCATAAACTGTAGCAAATCGTAAGTAACCTGACTGTGAATATTTGGTAAAGCATAAATTACCCAGACAAGAAACTGGTATATGTGGGTTGGGTAGTTTCAACGTATTTAGTTCATGTAGGCAAGTGTTTGAGAGTGACAGATGTGGGAGTGATTAGATGTTTTGAAAGTTTCCAGGGACTATACCTTCACTGCTGAAATAAATTTGAGATTACTTTCAGTAAACCATGTCCAGGCTTTTCCCTCTGTGCTAAACATGCCCTGCCAGTATTTTAATACTAATCCAGCATGTGCCTGCTTGCCCAGTTTGTGAGATGGGGAGGGGAAAAAAACCCTGTCAAATTGCAATTGATTATAAAATCACACAAGTGCTCTGAGTGCTGAGCAACAATCATAATCATACAGAAACTTCTCTTTACCTAAAAATACCCTACATTCAACAAAGAAGTCTGAAGACAAAAATAAATGACACAAGAAACCAATAAGAAATAGTACCTATTTAAAAACACTTTGGAAAAAAAAAGGTTTTTTTTTTTTTGTTTTTTTTTTTTTTGTTTTTTTTTAATTTTGGAATGCTGAATTTTATTTTGTGGGTTGCAAAACACTGGCAATGCACAATGTCTTTCATTCGTATTAGCATGCAACTAAGAGAGGTCAAAAGCATCTTGTGCTATGTCTGAGGGTGCTGGTGTTACACCTGCCTTTTGCAAACCCTGGTTTTCACCTCCACCATCTGCCCTTCACCCCAAACAGTGGGTAAACACACACACAAGGCTGCAATTCAGAGGGATGACATCGAAGTTGACAGGACTAAACCAAATGAGTGGAGTCCTTTCCATCAGACTCCATTTTGTCCTAGGAGGAGAGCAGATAGGACACTATAGCTTGCAAGAAGGGGCTACTTGTGCCATGTACAAATGGCAGTCATGTCCCTACTAGGAGGCAGGCCTGCAAGGTCTCCCAAGAATCCTATGGGGTGGTGCAGCACCTATCTTCATCTTGTCAGCTCCTCCTGTCCTGGCACTGCCCAAAATCAGAGCACACTGTCTGCGCCACAGCCACCAGGTCTGCTGTGTGGCCTTGGAGGAAGGTGGCATCTGCTTTTCCTTGCCTTATAGCTGGGCATGAAGGTCAGCCAAGCTATTAGGAAGCCAAAGTTGGAACAGTAGAAGCTTTAATAGGACAGCTGGTAAAGGAAGAAAGGAAGCAGCTTCAGTACAGCAGAAACGTGCTATGAGAAACACTCCAGCCTTCTGAAGAGACCTAGGGCTCTTCTCATAGGAATATTGAGGGGATGCATTTTTTGAGTGAAGCATTCTTGGCGCTTTCTTTCAGACAGTCTGGTTATTAGGAGAGGAGAGTGTCTTTTGAGAGCATGGACACAGTTACCACCCTGTAAAAACTTCTGGCAAAGTTCTATTAATTTATTATCTCAAGTTTACACTGACCTAAGGTCAAAGCCTGCTGCTCTCACAGATTTCAATGGGAACAGGCTCAGGACTTTAAGGAGTAACAGTTGCATGTATGCCAGAAAGGACTTTCTGAGAGAAATATATAAATTCTTCTCTACACTAATATAAAAAAACCACAAGAGCTCTTGTGGAGACACTTCTAAAATATGAAAACAGCAGTGATTTCTTTCCCTTCTGCATGAAGGCAGGCCTGAAGATTATTTGCAGGAGGAGAAACTTCTCCGTAAGATAATGGGTCTTGACAGTTCAGGGGATTGGTAATGAGGCACAGAGTCTTTCATTTCTTCTAGGTCACTGCTATAACGATGGCCAAGGTCAACAGCAACTGGAAGTCATTATCAGCTGGTGGCTGCAGTAGTTTATCTGAAATTAGTTGGTAGCCCCAGCACAGTTTCAGTAGGACACATGTCCACATGATAAAAGCCGCTATCACAATGACATGTCTTTGGTTGTCTGAGGAAATAATCTATGCACCTACTGTGTGAACAGTGAACTTGCGCTCACAGTTTGTCCCTGAAGCTGTCAGGAGAGTATGAGCAAACCATGCTGTTCTTTCTGGGCACAGCTTTTGATGTTGTCAGTCTAGCGTGTATCATAATCACTGGGCTCAGGGTAGAATTACCGTATAATGAAATTGATTTCACACAATTGTTTCTTTTTAAAGACGTGCTAAATCAACCCTCTCTTGGATACTTGCACTCTGCAAATAGCACTAATGGGACTAAGGCGCATAAATTGAATCATACTTTATCACAACCAGCATATTACCTGTTAACCCAGAATGGTGCTACATTGAAAGCCAGAGCCATATTCCTTCACTGGGAGGAATGGGAATTTGTAAGCACTGTTGAACTCTGGCTCTGACATGCTTAGGAACCTCAAATAGAGTAAAAGAAACGGCTTTAGCTTGGGAAGCCACTGTTCTCCCACACCTCTAATAATTTCTGGTTCTTTACATTTCTCTAATCTCTCACATTGCTCCTGTCATAGATGGGAGCACCATTATGGTGTCATTATTATTATTATTATTATTTTTTGCCAGTATTAAACTCACTTTCTTGTATTTCCAACCCTCAGCAGTGTTTATGGTCCTACTTGGATTTATCTTACTCCATTGCTTCCTACAGGGTTTACTTAAGGTTTATACTTGTCTGTAGACCAATATTTTGGGTTGGTCCTAAAATAATTGATTACTTAATATCATAGGCTTACTAAACTTTCATATAGTGTCCCAGATGTATTTCAAGCAGTATGGGAGTAAGAATAGTTTTCTGACATGTGTATTAGTGGTGGTTTTGGTTTCATTCATCTGTAAAGAAAGCAGTGTGCACACTGAGACTGCACTGCAGTAAAAAACAAAGTGCAGGTAATGGGAATAAGCTGGATGCTTTTTTTTCAGAAGAGTACTCCTTACCCAAAATAAAATATTAATGTATTCTACTTGCCACTAAAATATTTAATCTGGTTTTATTTGTCAGTATCCAAATACAGGTTGTTAGGGTTTCTATGCTGTAAGAATATGGAATCTTAAAAAAAGTGCCTGGCTGTAAATAGTATTTACAGCACTTTGTAATCACTTCACAGCCCTAACTCCTCCTTACCAAAGGCTCAAGGATGCACATGATTATGAGAAGAGACTCATTCTTAAAAGAATAGAAACCTCTTATCTTCTGGTTTTATAGGAACAGTATGACATCAAAAGGTAAAGAAACACTTCATATTAAGCAGCTTATGAGATAGTGGACAAATAAGGTAATTTTTCCTAAAAACCACTTGCAGACTGTTAGGAAGTTACAAAGTCTGTAAGTGGCGCAGAGAACAGAGCAGAGTTGTTGACTTGTTTTTTGGTTTTTAAAAGGAGGCACTTCTTGCCTAACCAGACTACTACTCATATATACTTAGGGTACAATTTTAGTATCATACAATCCTATAGGTAAGTATCTAGTACAGATGCAGTTAAACAAATATAACATTCGTTTATTTTCTTTTCTTTTAAGGATTATATCACCAGGATTTTGGAGACATAGCTGTACCACCAAAAACCTCTAATGTAAATCTGCTCTGTACCTGAGGAAATAGACAAAGTGAAACAATAAAAACCACTTCCTGTGTAGCCAAACTAAAACTAAGCCTAAAGAAAACCATATATATATATTTTATATATTACATAATTCTATTATTCCAATGCTGTTTGTTTATTTGAAGGTTTATGTAAACTAATCAGCTTGCTGTCAGGTTGGTATTACAGTTAAGACTGTGTCAGTACTTCCATCATAACAAACTTTTGTGGTGTTTCTTGTTGAAATAGAAATGCTTGCCTTGCATGGAGAATTTTTATATCAGCCTTGTCAGCCTTCTGGAAATTAAAAATGAAGCTGTGCAGAGAATTTAATAGAACTCACAGTGTATTTTTCTCAAGAGTCATTTTTATTTTAGTTATTTGCTGCATTATGTCCTCATCAAAGGTGATGAGCCTTAGAGAGGGCAGCTTCAGACCTGCATTTTGTCTTGTGAGCTGGCTACATTGAGCACCAATGAAGTGCTAAAGGTGTGAAAGCTTCTTCCCTGCAGCTTGGGTAGGCAAAAAGATAAATCAGAAAGGTTTTGAAGCAAGAAGTTATTATTATGTCATTACAAAGCCAGATATGCATCTATACAGCCATAATGATTTATATCCTTTAAATATCTAGCCCATACATTCTAACTTTATTAGAGGTAATCCTTCAGTTTCAAAGGGATTACGCTTCTGGAAAATCTGTGGTGGAGCTCCAATTGCAATATAAATAGGGTAAAAAGGCACACGATAATAAGTAGGCACTCAGAAAAAGGGTCAGGGCAAACCTATTTTTAATGGTTCCAAGTTAGTTTTCTATTATATATGATTTCAAACTAGAAAGCAGTATTGAGGTTTATCTGACAGAGACCAATTCCTGGCACTTTGGCTTCCATTTAAACAAGGTGGTGGACAAGGCACAGTGGTCAAAGAAAAGTGAAAGATGTGTGAGAGGAATCTTCAGCGCTTCAGAGAAAGGTATCCTGCAACGTGCTGATTAATCTTGTAAAAAACCTTAACAACAACTTGGTAGTATTACCAAGACTTTAACTTAACTGAGGCTCTGACAGTTTCTAGCTTGACCTTTTGTTTCCAGTGATTTATAAAAATAGGCTGAAACTCAGCAGATCAAAGCAGTGTCTAAGCTGCTTATCTTTAGTTTATAAACTCCGGCTTTCTTTGGGCTTACAGCAGTGCTTTTAATGTTGGGTGTATTTTTTTTTTTTTTTTTAAAGAGAGATTTTTAAAATCTTTAAAATTTAGATCTCAATGATCTTCAAAATCTTTTAAGATCTTTAAAATGTAGCAAGATAATAATACTTAACTCATAAGCAGCATTTCTTGCTGCTGTTACAGTCAATGAAAGTATTTCCAGCAGCTCCTCTGTTAAAATGTCACAAGCATCTTGAAATGCCAGAATGGCAAAACACCTTTCAGGGAACAGATCCAATACAGACACCCTCTGAGCTGGATCACATTAATTTTCATTTAAATTTGACCTAAACAGCAGAATACTTAAAAGAAATATACCTGAGAGAGATTAACACAAAATTAAATTGGAATAAGATGGCATGGATTTTAAAGCAAAACTTCTCTGATGGAAAAACACAAGTCTGTGCTAAACTGAATATAGGCTCAAGACAGTCTGAACCTCTGACCTTCTTATAGCTCCAGTGCTGGTTTCCCTTCATCCCGTGGCAGTCATACAGTGTGACAGGGCTACTGTGTGAAATGGCGTCGAAGCAGAACTTCCTGGTGTGAAGTGGCTCTCCAGGGCGGATGTCTTCCCTCCAACCAAAAGTGAAGAGCTAGAAAAACAATCAGGCAATATAATAATTATATTACTGGTGAAAAAATGTTTAAAACCACACACAAAGCTTGATCCTTCCTGTGTACAATTCAGTGATGCCTATTGCCTTAACAGAAGTGCATCAGTGCCAGTGTGGAATATACCTCAGGAAGGCACAACCCCTATGGCAAGGAATTAAAAAATCTCTGGTGACACAGAACAGTGCAGAGGAGAGGGGATATGTTGTATTAGAGCCTTTAGTTACTCCAGTTAAAGCAGCACTGGTCTGCAGTAGAACTACAGCTACTTAGGACTCAGAAAGTCCCAGTGATGCTCCTCTATCTCTTATTTGGGTCTGAAGAAGCTACCTAGACAGATCTTCCCATCACAGCATCTTCCTCATGTTTAGTGAACAGTTTCCTTCTGTTTATATGGGAAACTGTTAGCATACCCTCTCTCAACTGTCTTCCCTAAACAACACATGTTAAATGAATTTCATCTTCCTACTGCGAGACTTGTGAGCTACAGGCAGCTTGTTAAAGACCTTTCTCTCAGTGCCTGAGAGGAATCATGGAGGGTCACAGCTAACAGAGGCACCTTTCTCAATTAGATACCAGCTGTCTGAAATAATGCTTTGCCACTGCAGTCTTTCAATCATCAGATAAATGTGACAGGTCTGACAGCACCAGATTTAAAGATGCAGAGTGCATTTTCCTCTCCCATGGACTAATACTTGCAGAAAACAGGTTGCAGGTTGTAAATTACAACCTAGAAGCTCTGCTGAGAGCTGTGAGGTTTTATTCTCTCCCTTTCCCCCCTCCTTTTTTTTTTCTTTTTGATGTCAGTGCTGTTCTTTGTCTTTCTGCATGAGTTTTGACTTTCCATAGTACAAACTGAAACATAACATTGAGAAAGTGCAGCTCTCTCTAAATGAGCAAACTTTGGTAGTGGAAACTTTAGCTGTGATGGTTCATGCAGAACTGCACGCAGGCTCATTAGCTGGAGAGGCAGCTCCTGATACTGTGCTCAGACTGCCTCCAGCACTGCACCTACCCCGTCTCAGGATCTTTTCAGCCCTCACCTAGCACCCTGCTCCCTGCAATGTGTACATTCCCTGGTAGAACTAGTACTGAAAATCACACTCACTGTAGTGTGGGTCTGAATCTGAAGTTTTAAACCTTTCATTGTGACAGCTATCTTCTTTCTGTGTTCCTTTGAAAAGATACAGCTTTGAAACAAGCTGCATCCTTCAATGTTGTACCATCCTCCAAATGCCACATTTCAGAGGCATTACTGTTTTCTGTGCCTGCAAGCACAAAATACAAGCATATATCTGAATATTTGCCTTTTTCACTATGTATCTTATTGTAAGCCCCTCTTCCCTCTGTTAACTGCTGTTGCTCCCTCTTGACTTCAGCATTACAGGTTTTCTAGACAGCATTTTCTTAATCTACACCTGTGTCCTGCTTATTTCTTCTTTCTCCAAGAGTTCATTTTACATTTGTCTGCAGCAAAATGCAGTGGACAGTGGACTTTAACTTCATTTTCAAAGCAGTCTCTACTTTTCAAAAGATTAAGCCTTTTTCTACTTTTCTTCATGTTTTCTGGAACCAGCATCATGGATGCCCTACAAAGATAACATCATTTAACAAGCAAAGACAGAAGATTTGGTACAGAAAAAAGCTACACTGCTGTTTCTTTAGAAAAAGAGAAACCTGGGATAATTTTTCCTTAAGGAAAAAACAACAAAAGCAATTTCTTTCTCTTTGTACCTTTCTACAGCCAAGTAATAAACCTGGAGTTCAAAGTGATGAATAACAAATACCTAGAGGAATGCTGTGGAACAGTGGTTTTGCAATATTCTCACTCTCATCACTACTACAAGACAGGGATCCTCTTGCAGGACATTCCTCATCTTTCCCAATGGGGGGCTCTCCATATTTCTCATTCTGTGCATGACTGGTGAGCTGAGGGGCCAATTCCTGCTGATCTCCGGACCTTGGCCCAGGAACTACCATCCCACTGCATGCATTGCTACACCTGAAAGGCTCAAGCTAGCCCTTAAATCAGGTCATACTGATCCAGGCTATCTCTTTCCAGTCCTGTGTGGTTTCTGAAGACTGCCAGGGCCATGTCCTGTTTGAAAGTCAAGATGTGGCAACAGACAGGGTTTTTTTTGATCCCTTTCACTGAAAACCAGGATCTGTGCAATAGTTGATCTCAATGTTTCGACTAGCACAGATTCTTTGCCTCCTTCCTAGCCTCCTGTTTTGTAAAACAGTTTCATTTTAAGTCAAGAAGTACATCTTCTCTCCAGTGGTACTATTATAAAATAAACTTTTTAGGGACAGGAATTAAATTTTAGGACTAAGACAAGAGAAAAACAATTGATCAGAAAAAGGTTATACTTCTCTGTACACCTAATTAATGTTAAGATTTTGTAATTATAAACAAAATTTGAAGGCCTGCAGTCCTTACAATCTCATCATTCTAAGCTATTCTCCATTTCACAGCCAATTTTCTTTAGTTAACACTAAAACTGGTGAACATAGAAATTCTCTCTTCACTGCCTAATGTTCCACAATACTACATGTTATTAGCTGAAGTCCTGAGTTACACAATGCTCTGCTTTGCCACCACCTTTCACTTTGGATTTTGTTGTTCCTTTGACCTAAGCTGTTAGGAGCCACCTGTGTTGGATATTATGAGAAGTGGATGAACCTTTTGGTACCCCTTCATTTGTGTCTGTCTGCTTTTTGATTTGCAACAAGGCTGCACCTACATTTCCAGACACATTATTAACAAATAGCAGGCTGCTGTTCACTGCTCCATGCTGCACCCAAGAAACCTTCTGTCCCAGAGGATGCTCATTCTCTTCCTCTGCCTGCTCCCATACCGCAGAGCTCATAAACCAGCCCTATCCTCTGCATTTGCAACCAAGCAACCACTCAGCCCTCATGCTTTAGCTTTTTATGCAGCCTAGCCTTGCCACACAGTACCTGGGGAAAACAGAGCTTTCCAGCATCATGTATAATTGGCACAGGGCCTGAAGAATGATTGCCTGATACAGCCACTGGCTTGGGACTGTATACAGGACAAAGGCCCTTTTGATAATGTTAATGCTTTCCAGCCTGACAACACTGCTGAATTACCTGCTGCCTGGCTGGGGTCCATCAGCTGACATTGTGCTTTGACTACGGGTTAGGCTTGAGTGGACAACATGTGCCCTGCACAAAGAGGAAACGCCACGTTTCAGAACTGCACCCTGACCTGAACTATACCTCCAGGCAGAGAAGAAAAAGCTCAGTAGGCTGCATAGCTGCTTGCTGGGCTATGCTGGAGATGATGCCTGTCCACCTCACTCCCTGGCCAGGCTGGGGCACTTGAGAAGAGAAAGTGATACCTGTAATTTTCCTTTGCTGCTGGTTATCAGTCCAGCAGAGACACAGTTTTCCCTGAAGCTAGCTCTTGGACAGACAGAGCTGGAAGAACACCACACTGTGCTATCATAGAGTCATAGAATAGTTAGGGTTGGAAAGGACCTTAAGATCATCAAGTTCCCACCCCCCTGACATGGGCAGGGACACCTCACACTAAACCATGTCACTCAAGGCTCTGTTCAGCCTATCCTCCTGCCCCTTTCCTTCCCCTTTGCGTTTTAATTTTGGAGAAGTTAGAGAAAGTGCAGCGATCTCTGTCAATTTATACCACAAGTTACAAGGGCAGCTCAATGTCAATCGAAGCTATTTGAAATACGATAATAAAAAGCTTGTTATTTTCATTAATGCTGATAGTTTCTACTGGCATATGTAAAAATCATGTAGGCAACAAACTCAAAATACATAAGCAATAAGGAGCTGCTCTTTGAGGGTCGATCAGGTGTTCAGCACTTGTTCCCAAACACTCTTTAACAAAGTTCATCTTCACAGCTTACTATGTTGCAAGTAGAAGACCACATCTCCTCAGGAGATGATTTATTGGACTGTGGTCCCACACAACACTGCAGGTAATATTCAGCCTTTGGGACTGAATATGAATCAAGGAATTTCATCAAAATATACCAATTTGAACCACATTTCTATCAACTGTCACCAACCTAGATTTTAGCACACAACCCTGCAACAAATGAGCTGAAATAAAAGGAAACAGCTTGCTTTGAGGGTTAAATAGCTAAATAGCTGCTAGGCAATTAAGCTGCCCACTGCCTCCGCACAATTCTAAACATTCATTGGACTGACTATGTGCCAAATGTTACTGTCCTTGAAGAGGCAGGGGTCACCAGTGCTGAGGCCATATTGCTGAAATTGCAGCTGAGCTGGGCAGGGCAGATCTCTAGGATGAAGGATCACTGCCTCCCTAAGATCGTGTTGTACAGTGAACTTGCCACTGTTTACCACAAGAGAAGTGCTCCAAAGAAGAGATATAAGGTCTCTCTGAAACAGTACCTTACCCTTGGCCATATTGATTACCATCAATGGTCCACCTTGGCCTCCAACCAGGAGGCTTGGAGACACACCATACATAATGCCGTTTTCTCCTTTGAGAACTCACTCAGAACTAGTCTCGAGGAGAAAAGACAACATAGAAAGAATCGCGCCCTGCCTATACCACCCAAGGAGACCTTTCGCTGTGCTTTTTGCAACCAGCTTTGCCTTTCCCACATTGGCCTTTTTAGTCATCAGTGTGCTTGTAGTAAGTGTGAGTAAAGCCCTTCTCTAATCTTCATTCACAAAGTCAAGCCATGATGATGATGATGATGAATTAAGCTGCCTTTGGGTGTGTTTGCATTTGCTTGCCTGGAGCTGCAATAGCCTCAGGAGGAGCATCCAGCAGTACCTTCCACCCAGTCCCTCATCTACAGCAGCCCCGAGAAATTACCAAACTGACCAGCAAACGGACCTTTCCAAACACAGCCACACTGCTTAGTCTGGAGAAGTGATGTTCCCTGGCAGTATTTTCCATGCTGTCCCACAGTAAGAAGGTACATGCTGTTCCCTCACCAACCCAGCAGAAATAATTCATGCTGTCCCTAGAGTGCAGTTCAAGCATGGATGTGCTTGAGGCTAGTTCTGGTTCTATAATCTGAGGGGCTGGCCAATTGAACTCCTCTTGCTTAACCCTATCTATTTTAATGAAGTCACTTTTCGTCATTAGCATAGTATGAGACCTTTACATGGAGTCTAATCCCAAACGTCGTAACGCACTGGATTACATTTGAAACATGGGTTTCTCCCTAACATCCTTCTCCCTTTGCACCACTTCCCCTTCCTCACAAACATTTACTGTTTCAAAGGATACTTCAAGCCACCCTTTGCTCTGCTTTCCTTGCTAAATTTTTCTTTTCTCACCTTTTCATCCAGTTTTCTTCCCTCCTTTCTCTCATGTCTGTCAGGACATGACTCCCTCCTTTCTGAAAAAGGTCTGGAGCTCTTCAGGTTTGTAGATTTTAAAGCAAGAAAGCACTGTGATGATCAGGTCTGGACCATACAACTTCTTTCAATTAACTGCTTGAATTACCGTCTGTCTTTCATAAACAAACAGGATTATATTTATCTAGTCTTGGCATCCTATCACTGTGCTAGATCTTTGGTAGCTATGTGAAGAAGTCTTCTTTCAGTAACTTTCTTTTTCCCATGCTGGCACTTCCCTAACCTGCAATCATCCTTCAGCTTCTCCCATTTCAGGCACTTGCATCTCTCCCTTGCATTTCTGAGTATCCTCAGAGAAGGATTTCTTGACCTTAGCACTTCAAATACCCCTTAGAACTCCCCTCTCCTGAGGTTTTTAAGCTTTTACAAAGTGCCATTTGTGACTGCCAGGTCAATTTTTCTCCTAAGCACCGGGAATTTTTTCTAATTTGGGACCTTCCCCTGTGAAAGGTCTACTAACTGAAATTGCTAATAAATGGCTTGGTTGTACTTTTCATCTGGATTCTCTTTGCTCAGGATGGCCAGGCCCATAGCCTTTGGGTCATGACCCCTTTCCTATGGCACTCACAATGAGTACAAATCAGAGCTCTTTTCCTCCGTTCTCCTGAGAGCTAATATATTTTTACCTAGATAAAAGCTTTTTTTTTTTTTCTGAATCATTATCATTCCCTGTCTTTCTGAAATGCTTTCTTTCTAACTTTTACCCATTTATCTTGCTTTTGTCTCATATTCATTTAAAATATAACCACTTACAGAACTTACTGAGATGAAAGCATAAAAGCAGTCTACCACTAGAGCTTTACAAGTCCAGGTACTATATTTAAAATACTTTGAGGTAACTGCACCAAAATCAACATGTTTTCATGACACAGTGGGGGAGAATGGTGCACCAAAAAGCAGTTTGGGCATTTTGGAAATTAAGACTAATACACAGACCAGGTGGTGGCTGGAGTTTCTGAGGTTATGATAAAGAGTAGTTTGTAAAAGCCATTAAGATCAGCAATAATTCACACATTATTTCCACACCCTGCATCCCTTTGCCTTAGGATAAGGAAAAGCCCTCAGGAAAATGTTTAGAAACTGGAGAAGCAATAATTTTGCATCGGTTTTTCTTTTTTCTGCTGTTAAAATACCTGTTCGTGTGACCATGTTCGTTCTGAGCCATCCTTCACACAGATGTCCAGCCTCAGCTCAGTCCCCGTGGCTCCATGTTTACTGTCCACACAGAGGTTGGCTGCCACATTTCGTATCTGGAAAACCAAGCAGCAAGATTTCACATTACACCAGCCTGCGGAATAGGGCTTCCAACATTAAGTCTACCTCTGAAGGACTTCAGTCTGACCATTACATGAAACTGGTGGGAATTGCTTTTTGCAGAGTAGAGAACCATGTCCTTTGTTGAACTATTTTTTGGGGGGCAGGTTTAGAAGCAGCAAAGTTTCTGTTTGACAAATGAAAGGTAGGTCTGTATAAAATACTTTCATGCAAGGAAACTAAGAGAAAGTCTGAGAAGTTGAAAGCTTGGTCTGACTGCTCCTACCAGAGCAAGAGAGATCAACTATATTAAGAGGAAATTATTTCCGTATGAGCTCCTCACAGGCTTTGGAGCTGTATTTCTTACAGAGCCAGGCACACCCTGTTCCAAATCTTGTTCTTTGACACAGTAACACTGTTGTAGATAAGGTCACACACTCGTGCCCTAAGTCCATAAAATCAAAAAAGTATTCAGCAAATCATGCTTACCCATGGAGGTTCCTTGTGCTGCCTGCATGCCTTCTGCAAACACTCTGCAGTGTAATTTATTCTTAAAAGGAAAATCTCGTTTTTGAGATAGAACCAACTGAGTCATAATTAATCTGTGA